>JAYRBW010128800.1:0-35995 GCA_036023295.1 Invenusta paracnida
AGAATAATCAAATAGCAGATAAATGTTGCTGATATTAGCCAATCTTGGCTGACCATGATCTGTCAATAGATATGAGATAAAAGCAGCTGACATTATAATATTTGGCACATCTGTACATTACAGATCTTTTATTTAAGATATTATATTGCAAAATCATAACATATTTTTTCTAAATGTTTCAATTTTTGAAAACTCAAAGGGAATAATTCTATTTTCTAATATATATATTTTTTGGTGTAAAAATATACTTATTTCACAGCAGCCTGTGCTTCATCTGTTGTTTTATTTTATAAATATATATATGAATATAATAAGGACAATTTACCCTATATACTATAAATATAATATTAAGAGGTTATATGTATAAATTTTTATTACAAGCAAAAAAGGAGGTGGCAGTAAATAATATGGTACTAAGTCAAAATTCCTGGTATTTTCCCTGATCTGTAATTCAAGTGACATTTCCAGGTATTTTCCTGGTCAGGAATTCACTATTCAATTTTCCATGATTTTTCCCATTTTTTAAGGCTTGTGGGAACACTAGCTCTATCTGTAGTTCGTGAATCTACCTACCTACATATTGTTGACATTGAATACAATAAGATTATCAATTACACACAATCCTATTGTATTCAATGTCAACAATATGTAGGTGGGTAGATTCATGAACTACAGATAGAGTGAAGAAGAGAAAATGTAGGTAGTAGGTCCCAGACCATGCTATAACCGCATTGGCCAATATATAATATCTTGAATATTGATAATAGGTGTGTGGGAATGTGATCTGGTAGATTATCACAACCACAGAATAACTATCTATGCACATATTATATTACATGTATTTAAGTTTATTATGATTTTATGTATGTATCTGACAAGTAATAATATAGCAAAATTATTAAAATAGACATACAACGAAGATAATACACAAAAATCGCAAAACGCAGCTTTTGAATCAAAAACGCAGGCTGTATAAACACTGTAATATAATCAACTAGTTATAATAAACATGAATCCACATCAAAATGATTATAAGTATAAATGTTAAACAAGATTAACATTTTCTAATCATAAGCTTACTTGTAGTAATAGATCGCCACACAAGTAGAATTTATAAAGCGAAGAATAACAAATAAAAGGAGGCAATATTTACAAGAAAAGCTGTGGTTGATAAAATCTACAATGTATCAATAAAGTTCACCTTGTTGTGATATTTTCATAGGTTTATTCATTTAAAAACAAAAAAACTGTATTGTCAGATGGACATGGTGTAATTTAGATGCTAACAACACAATAAAAAAGTGAAGACAAAGTTATGTAAATGAATTTATTTATTATAATCAAATTAAAATACAGATCTGAGAGTTTATAAGGGTTTCTCCAGTTTGGACACATCCCGAAAACAACAAAAAATAATACATATATTTTATACATAAATAGTATTTTATAGATTAGAATATTAAAATGTTTTGAAAAATTGCATAATTTGTGGGAAAATGTACTATTGTATTATAATGCATTTCTAATTCATATAAATTATCTATAACTAAAGTCTGTATATGAAACATTATCTCAAAAATATTTAAAATTAAATAGAAAACATTATGCATTAAAATGCTTATATAAGTATATAAAAAAATTATTTTAGGAATTTTAGGAACAATCACAGGCCTGCCAATGGATTAAAATGAAAGTTAATAGATTAATGAAAAGTGTAAATGCTTAAGTATATGTATTTACATATTATATACATTATCATATTTCGATCACACCACCCATAGAAACAATTAATCGTGTTTTGTGATATAAGTAATTATCGCCAACGAAAATCCGAAATTAAGTAATTTTAAATTGCGCGCTATAATTATATTGCAAATTATTATGTATACATAAGCCAATTATTACGAGTACTAAGCAAACTAACCGACATAATAATATAGCGAATATGAAATAAATAAAAAATTATCTAATTACTTTAAATAGTAGTCGGCATATTGAGATAATTTGATAAGTATATACAAGTATTTGGTGACTGTAGAGAGGTAGTATATATCCCAAAAAGTGAAATATTTATACATATAGGTAAAATATGTTTGCTTAAAAACATACCCTAAATGTTTGTGTTGACTGTAATCTTCTCTTCATGTCCGTACGAGAAAGTAGCTCCAGCTCAAGGTCATTCACTCTGAAGACAAATCAATACAGGGATGGCCATGGTGAGAAATTATTTTTATAAATAGAAAGAATACATTAGGAGATTTTATGAAATAACTACAATCTACGAAGTAACAACAACTTCGAAGTCATTATGTAAATAAATGTCTCTTCATTTATATTACAGATTATAAAATTCAAGATTTACAAAGACAAAACTTTCTAAAACATTGTAAATATGTTTATGAACTTCTCCTTTGAATTGGTATATTAAAGAATTAAATGTGTTCATTCATATTAGGTATCTATAAACTCTCAATTTATAGAAAAGGTAGAAAAAATAAGAAATTGGAAGAAATAATAAAAATGTTATATAAGTATTCTACCTTTTTCTGGCAGCCTCTAATTCCATAGTAAGTTTTGCACACACTTCTATATCTGTCGTAGAAGATAAGGCAGTCTAAAATAATATATATAACTATTACAATAAATAGACCTTTAATATTAAATTGGAGTTGACGTACAAAACTATTTTATTGATCTGCCTTCCATTTGATAACATCAGTTAATATTATAAAAAAATAAGTGAAGTGGTCTTGCAAAGTCTTACATCTCCATATGACTATTAATATTAGATGTCTTATATATTAGTGAATTAAAACCTTGAGTCTTGGTAATAAAATATATGACTACAATTGAACATGAAGAATAATAACTATGCCTCGAAAAATGTATAGCAAGATAATGATATAAATATAGAACTTAACTGAAGTTTAATGCACAATTTCAAAAGTTAAATTATTTTTATCTTATACAAGGACAAACATAAAAAGAATCATATGACATCTGACATAAGTAACTCTAGTGAACAATCGTTTTATGTCCAACATTAAGCTATTAACTGGTGCTACTAATACTAAACTACATTAATTGATTATATAACTGATATTACATAACAAAAATAAACTCAAAAAATGAAATGAGACATTAAAAAATATAATCTGTTATAATACGTTTGCAATATGTTATTTCACTTAAAATATTCCCATTGATTTAATTCTTCTATGTAACGATAAAATATTTTTAAATGTTAATCATACATTGTAGTTACAGAAGAGTAACTCGTGACAATTAATTTTGAAATTCTATTTTTGTGATAGTTAAAATTCAAGCAACTCATAAATAATAAACTATTATTATTAATTACTTTAAAATATATAACTATTTAGCCTGTACTTTAATTAAATAAAGATATTTAACAGCAAAAATAGGATATAGCATAATATAATTATATATAGTATAATTAATTTTATGTTGACAGTGGTACTAACATATTTTAAATGACTATAAAAGTGCATTATAGTAAACAGTTAATGTCTAAATTATTATCAATAGTTCACTGTGAAAGACATTCAATTATTAAAATTAGGAAACTAAGACAAACAACTTTCTGGTAAATATACTAACCTCTTCAAGAGTTAAAGTGACTGGCTGAGAATAGCTAGCTGAAGGCGGAGGAGGTGGAGTGGCAGCAGAACAATCTTGCTGCTGGTGTTCAGATTTAGGCATTTGGAGTGGGTTCCAGCCCATCACAATATCATAGGTGATGACACACCCGAGAGAGTGAGCAATGATAGAGACACAACCGCCCTTGGCCTCGAAGTAGGGATGCCGGGAGCAATACATACTGTAGAGGCGATTGAGCTCGGTCTGGAGGCCTTGGGTGATCTCGGAGCGGTACAGGGGGCTTGTGTAGTACATGATGTCCATGGCGCTGGTGTTGAGCAGAGTACGTAGACTCCTCAGATGGCCGGGGGTGATGGAGTCGACAGTGTCACCGTCCAACCGGAGAGAGGAGCGCCACTCCACGGGAAGGAACTCCACTCGTTCATTCTGACTGTCCAGGTCCGGAAAGTAACGCTGTTTGAGTTGGCAGCAGATGAGTCGCAAACTGGTGTTGATTTTAGGATGGGAGATATACATAAATTACCTACATTTATTGTGACAACAGTAGATATTCATGTTTAGAGATAAGATTCATTAAATGTACTTTAAATATAAAAAAGTTTAAGAGATTATAATAATATAACACATTCTCTGTTTCCATGGTTATCAGACATATAAATATATGCATATTGACTAATCTTTCAAGAAAAGTAAATAAAACAAAATTGCTTATACAATAATTTCAAAAAAATAAAGTTATAAAAACTTTTAATAATCCTGCAATAAAAAAAAAGTTTACTATGTAAGAGACACACACAATAAAGCTTATATAATTGTACGAAAAAATAGAAGAAAAATAATATGGATTTTAGAGGGTTTTATAAGCTATAGATACAGCAATAAATTAATTAATTTTAGATGTAGCATATTCTCAATATACAGTTAATCCCCAATCATCAAAACAAGGAGTAACGTAATCAAGCGTGAGGCAAACAGTGCGGTATAATTGTGTTATTTACTTTTGGGACATATTGTAGAATTTACTAATTCATATAAAAATGGAATAATTAATATAACATATCAACTTGAAAATACGATGAAACAAAATATAATATAGTTAAGTTTGAAATTTATATTTGTATCCAAAATAAAATTATTAATAAAAGCAAGATATTCATTTAAAAATATCCTAATAATGTTTGCATAAAATAGATTAGAGAAAATGTGGTCGATTGGAAAACATTTTTATTTGCATTACTTTGTTTGGTTAAATTATAGGACTATATTAAACTGTAACTGATATATTTTCACGAAAATATTTTCCACAGTACACTAATAGGCCTGATTACCCCAGAAAATGAAAAAGTGTAAGTTGCTTGACTAAAACCGTATAAAAACGTATTTGCTAAACTTGGGCAATTTATACTGGCAATGTGGTCTATAGTAGACAAAAGAACGTAGATATACTTACACTATATGTATACTAGTGCAAAATTAAAGGGAAAAAAATTAGAATAGGAAATCCAAAGTAATGAGCGTTACGAGTATGATTAAAGCAGTGCAAAATTTATGTTAGTATACAATACATATGCAATGTATGTAGACACTACCCACATGTCCGATACAAAAATTAATATAAGTCGGAGAGTTGGGCATCAATACGTTTGTTGACCTCTACAACATCAGACTTCCAATAAGTTCACTTTTCAAAGGCAGTTTTTATATAATATATTAATTACAACTACGTGAAAAATGGCTAAGTAAAAAGCTGCTTTTTCGGTACATCGAACAAGCTCAATTTTGTTTTCCTCGCGATAAATTCTCTGGTCTCAGAACATATCAATTATTTCGAATTGGGAACTTGATCTTAAATTCCAAGTCTTACATTTGTCCCTGGCGACAACAAGGTTTGATGGAATGTGCATGTATCTCACTGAACAAATGCAGAAGTAAGCATTTCAGGACGTGTATCTGGAGATTCTCAGTTCGTATCCTTTTGTTGAAGTCACTATGTAAATGATTTTAAAAAAATCTCTTAACCTCTTCAATCGTGGTGGTGGAGCAGATATTATACAGTTCAGCATTTCATCCCCTTATTCTAGGAAAAAATCTTCAAGTCTTTTAAAATCCTTCAAATTTTCAATAATACTGTTTAATATTTTTAGAAGACTGAGCCAACGCGTCGCAAAATATTTTGTAATAATTTTGTTAACAACATCTAATGTCTCCTTGAACTTCTCTAACTGATCGATTCTTTTAATTGATTTATCCAAGTAAAAGTAAATATAAATATAGATCCGATATCATCATTTCGAAATGGTTAATTGGTATTTAAAGGAATCGGAAATTTCAGATTGAATTTATCATTATAGTTCAGAGTTTTAAGATGATGTCTAAACTAAATGTATCCCATTATGTTAAAACAGAATCCAATATTTAATCATGCTGTTAGTACATAAGTTTAATTATTAAATAATTTGATCAATAGAAATTTTCATAGAAAAATGGCGATCTAATACATATAATACTAACAAAAAATATATATTTATGAACAAAAATATTATGAAAGACATTTCAATGTGTATAATATCGATTATAATCAACAGGTTTGCAAAGAATAAGTTGGAATCAAATGTATTCATTGTAAATATTCAAAAAACCACAAAGGGTTACTTTTTTATAACTCCAAAATACTAGAACATTAAATCAAAGAACAAAAAATATTACACTAGTTAGAAGAGAAAACTTACTCAGCACAGCATTTGACGATAGCCCCAGTGCGCATCTTTTGACCGATCCCATGGATTACAAAGACAAGATGGGTAACATCCGGAGGTTTGTCATCCAATGCAGCCTCTTCAATATAACCTCGACGAAGTCGGGAACCCACTGAAACAAGTTAACGATATATCTTTAAAAATAATGTAAATTAACCATAAATAAATCATGCTATTTTGCGATAACACTTGTTTTTTAAGAAGGTTAGGTTGAAGATGTCTCTAAACAAATTATGTTCTACCCTTTTTCATGCCAAGCTTTTCCCTGATAAGATGCGATCTTGAAGAAGCAGTGAAGAGTAAGACTTGATCCGGTTGATACCACTCTACATAGCGGTCTTGGAGTGGCAAAGTGTGCAGAGCTGATTTGGGTTGGTAGTGGAGAATTGAATGTATAATGAATATTGTATCAATAAAGTTTAAATATACTCGTACGTAGACACATATCTTAAGAAGTAATAAATAAAAGGGATATTTCTTAAATCAATTGCACACATAAAAAATACAGCTCAATTGAGACTATTGTTAAAAGAAAATGAAGATTTCGAACTTATTTGATTGAAAATAATGAAGCATTCTATTTATAATTTAAAAATGTCAGCCTTAAACATTAAGAAAGAACCGGTAATTAGTGTGTTACCTTGTTTTCTAAACAATAATTATATAGTTATACTCGTTAATATCGAACATTTCCTGTGATATAGAACAGCAAAAAAACTCATACTAGCAATAAAACTAACGTCAATTTTAACAATTAGGTCTGCTTTTTAAAATTATTAATTTGAATCATTGCATCAATGAAATTTTAGAAGCGCTTTGCACACATTACATATGTAATATATATGTTTGTGTTTATTGAAATAAATTGTATAATATTATATTTATAGGGTCAATCCATGTAAGACAACCACTTTCTAAAAATCTAAAAATCATCATAATTTTCTTAAACATAGACTAAATCAATTCTTGCTTTATATTCTATTATATGTATATACATACCTCTTTTAAAAACTGTTAATTTTAAATTTTGAATCAAATTGTTAAAATAATTGATGAAAAACAGTATTTTTGACTATATTTTGTATTTTTTAGATGACATTTTAAAATTAAAAATATCAGTAATTATCAGAATAATAGTATTGGCAATTTAATTTTAAAATAATGTAATGTTTTCCAAATTATCTTTTAAGATACTAATTGTTAAATATTATTGATTTATAAAATATATTTTAACATAAAGGTGTGATTGTTAATTTTGTAATGTATGTTACTGTACTGTACTTTACTATATAAACTCTTATATAAAACAAAAAAATAAATTATATATTTAACCATTTAAACTTGAAAATTACTTATTGACATGTTTTTCAGTAATATAAAAACAGTTAACCAATAAATGTTTATTAATGAGATTAAAAATTGAATTTAAAAATTCCAAGTGAAATTCTAATAATTTATCCTGTAATGTATGTTACCAACCTCAATTGACCACAGCTCACACAATTTTTACTCAATATTCAATTTTTTAATATTAAATGAAAGAGTTTGTATTTCTATTATTTAATACTAATGTCAATATTCTAGATCAATTATTTCTTGAACAATTAATAAAAATGTGTAGAAATGTAATATACATTACTATATAGATTGACCCAACAGATATTGTCTATCAGCAGTGTACTACCACTGTATTTTGTAAACACCACCAAGTTAAATGGCATAATTTATAAAGCAAACTCTGTTAAACATAATTGCACTGCAGCACAGAAATGTACGAGAATTTTCACTCCTATTTCTATGTACCCCAGTGTTTTCTGCCAGCAGACAAAATGAAACTCTAAAAGCAAAACTCCAGAAATTCTTGACTTTCATACATCTAGCTAATTTATTTCAATTCTATGCATACAATTACCTTTAGAAATCCTGAAAATTTCAACCTAATTAGATGTTTTCACAATTTTTGAGATTCCTTATTTTTCCACAAAAAATTAAAATTTGGCTCTAGTTATGGTTAAGAAGTATCAAAAATCTTTTAAATTAACATTAACTTCTGCATTGGTTACCACTTTTTCATTTTATTAAATCTTATACTTTGTTTGTACACATGTTGTTTAATCATCTATGAAAAGGGCATCAGATGTTCTATTCAAGAATTTTAGAGAACAATTTACTTTCTTAAATGTGGAAATTGTAGCTAATTGGACTGTATATATTCAATTGGCTCTATCAAAAGTAGCTCAGCACTATAGTTTTTTTCTTGATATTTTAACATGATTTGTTTCATTTTATTTAATAATATAGAGTTTTCCACTGTTTGTAAAAAAGACAACAATCTATTTTATTACCAATTTCTAAAAAAATAATACCATAATCTAGCAATAATAAGAATATTTAAAATATAATTAAATAAATAAATATCTGGTGTCTCCATTTCATGCTTCAATATAAGTCGGATAATTGAGGCACTGAGTCAGTAAGAAAATTATGTCACTTGTAATTGCTGCCAACTTTGGGTGTATAGTTTCAATTTGCTCTGTCATTGTATAGATTTCCAGCTCTTCCAGATGACCTTTGTGATATGCCTAGACAGGTTCTTAATAGAGTAATCATAGATTATTGTGGAGGGAATTGTAGGAAATCAATGTATGCTCAAAGAATTGACCAATTTGGTTACTGGTATGAAAGGTGCATTGTGTGTTATAACAGAATTTCTCTTGCAGGCAGATTTATTGGAAAGAAAAGCTGACAAAGTATCTCTATGTATACTACATCATCAGGAGTTCATTAAATTTAATGAATAAAACAAGTGCCATCTTAACCAAATGCATCCTAAACCATTCTGCCACAAGTTACAGATACTGTAGGATGAACAAAACTAAGTTTGACAGCTGCTCTTCAATTATCTCAGACTTAGATTAAATAAATGAGATACTCATCCATGAACAGGGCTTGGCACCATCTTTCATTTCCTCCATTTGTATATTGCAGAACCCTTTATCATGAACATGATTTATAGAAATTATTCACAATAAATCACTTATGATGATAGATAAGTAACCATATATAAAATGTTAGAATAATTATGAGTGATATAAAAATGTTTTGTAATAAAATGCTGAAATTTATTGTAAGTGTTCACTGTATATATAATAAACCACTTTTGATTACTTCCTATTCAATGAATATGGTGGATATGTACTTATTTAATTATTATCCAGTGGTCTTTACTCTTAATATAATGGTAGGAGTTATGTAACTCAAACTTGATTTTAACATAAATTCATGAAAATGTCTAAAACTAATCATTTTAAATGATATTTGCTAAATGTATTTTTTATATGCCTTTTATAAATACATTCTGTTTATTATTTAAATATATTTATTCAACAAAACTTTTTTTCAACGTTTCAATTGGAAATATTTTTATTATATAAAGGGTATAATTTTATAAAGTGTATATAGAAATAATTTAAAATAGGCTCACATTATATTTTATATGATTGACTTTTCAAGTGCATTTGTTTGTATTGTAATATGTTTTAATTATTATGCACATGTTTATTTTTTTTAGAAACAAATTTGATACCAAACTATTACTACATGAAGATGACAACACACTGGAAAACAAATAGGTAGATTCATCCTAACATTACTCTTGCACACAGAGAAACCACAGTATTTTGAGGAGCAGATTTTATGAACAGCAACGGTGGTGCAAAAATAAGAAAGCTGTCGTCTAAAACTAGAAACAACAATAATACCAGTGGTGGCGGAATCAAGCTGAAAACCTTTCCACGTACAGTTCCAGTCTCTGCAAGTTCGCAACAGCATCAATCAGTGGCAGCATCGGGTCTTAGTGGATCTTCCTGTGTAACACCCCCGCCCCTTGATGGGGGGAATACAAATGATGTCCTGACGACTACTGGAAATCCCTCAGTAGCAACGGTATCTCCATTCAACGGTGCTGCTGGAGGCAGTAGAGTTGACAATACAGACGAGACTGTACCATTCCTTGAGCAAATTCAACGTCGGATTCCACAGACTCAATCTGGTGGTGCAGGCTCAACGAGCAGTGGGATTGGCACAATGCCTGGTCGATATAACAGCAATAATACGGCCGGTCTGGCAGCCTGTGCTGCTGAGACAAGACACCTGGTTCAGGATTATCGAGATCACGGTAGGGAATAAAAAGAGAAATCCAATGCAAATTAAATGAGATTTGTATTTTAATTTGTACTTATCATTTTATAAATCACATAATATAATTACTTGTGTAAATGTCAATTTTGAATTCCTAATATTAAAAAAAAAATACATTTAAATTCAAAAAAGAAAACTATTAATTATTACTGATTTTTAGAATTTATAAATAGTAAACAATCTTAATCTGTGACATCGAACGAATCAACCAAATCTTATTTTGACCTATGTATTTTTAATAATATATATTTGAAGTAGAGAGAAATAAAAAATCAGTGTTTATTACATTTTTATTCACCCACAAGCTTTGAAAAACTATTCTGTACTATATTTTAGTGGCATTGGTGTAATACTTTTGTCTTTTTATACTATTCATCAGTAAGAAAAAAATAAGAGTGTTTAAATTTACGTTCAGTATATTTTTCTGTTCATTTTATTGATTCCTACGAATAATATGTTATTTGTTGCACAGCTGTCTACTAATAAACGAAACACATGAAATTTGTAAAATTAGATATTAAAATACGTGGTTTACATTTTGATCATCTTTGCATTTTTGTTACTGTTATTTTATTGATTTTTCACTACATTTATATGGTATAAAGCACTTATTTCACTTACATAGACCATTTGTATGTATTGTTATAACTAACACCGAAAAGTATTTCACTATATTTTGTTATGCTTAGTACTATTAGTTTGCTCATTTACATGTTATATAATGATAAAATTGGGTTTCCACATATCTGGATTATATAAGATATATAAGAAAAAACAAGAGCCTTCGAATTCTTATTTCATATATTGCAGACGATTTCGCCTTACAGCTTCCTCGGCGCACAAGGAAGCCGTAAGGCGAAACGTCTGCAATATATCAAATAAGTATCTGAAGACTCGTGGTTTTTCTTATGTATATTATATATAATGTTGAATAATTTCATACTTTAATAAATTTCACATGCAATTTACTGGTATTATTTAAATATTTGTAAAACTTTATTAATCATTTGGTTTTCATTACATATACAAGGATTACCTATTTTACATATAATCATGCTTTAATATAATACGGAATTTATTTGACACTTTTAAAATAGTTCAAACTACTGATATATTTTCCGATATATAATATTTATACTACTTTCACTTAAACCTAAATTGCAGCATTTTAGAATTTCCGTTGCAGAACTTATTTGTTTAATATAATTTTCAATTTAAAAGTAAAACTTTATGGGTTCAGTAACTTAAAATTCCTATTCTTTAGTTTTTATTCTCTTCATTTCTTGATTGTTAACATTTTTAATGTCTAAAATAATATATTCCAATATATTGCTTTAGACAGTGTTTGTCTATAAATTATAAGATAAGGAACTCACTATCTTAGATTATAAGTCTGCATATGGACATCCGAGCTAGTACATATAATATAGGCGACAAGCTGCCACACTAAATAAACAACCTCCCTAATTGTCTCTCTAGGGACCTCTTTTTTCGTACTTCCTTTGCTCCTCCTATGAAGTACGGCGACTTGGATCAGGAACGGAAGCCCATTTTTAGAATATTTGCGGGCCAGCTTTTGTCCTGTTTTCCAATAACGTCAATACTATGCCTGTAGTGGTGAAATACGCATATCCCCCGACATTTATATAGCTAGTGTTCCAATACTTTCTGATCGGTCTATGCAATTTTGGACTGCGGGTGATCTATCGATTATGCTAACTACTCAATTGTATGTACCTCAGTTTTTAGTGGTGTGTAGTTTTGATATGTTCATTAATAGTTCAACGATAGCATAAATGTTCATTATGTACGATATAATAATAATATAACTATACTATATAGCAATCCTAGTATGATGTTATCTATTTATAATCTTGGTTATCAATAATTGTATGTGTAAAATTAAGTAGAATCTTAAATTATCTGAATGTAAAGTGTCTTTTTAAGCGTCGTTCAAGATGGAAATGAATACATTGTACACAATACAGTTAGGTAGTCATATTACGTATATAATACCTATGCCTACACCTGTGATGACATTAATACACATTATGTACCTACACCACATCTTGAGTTGCCATTCACTTTCATTATGTATGCCGGTAGATGCGTGTGTGTTTGACACATCTTTAACGTATATTATTAGTACATTATATTGGTGGAGTTGTATATTACTGGGTACAACAAGGCTCATTACCCATGTGTCTTCTCATTCTTTGACTTATAAAAAAAGACTAATGATTGAAGTTTATGCAATATGTTTGACTTGTCATATTGTCTGGTAGGTATTTGAAAAATATGTTTGTTTTCTTAAAAATCGCCCATTCAATTTTCATTTGAGTAGCAATACTTCCACTGTTTGGTTTATAAGTCTTACTCGTCAAGCGCCTACAGGTCCGCTGATTATTTATTTTCGATAAATACACTTCATATAGCGACTTTTAGTTGACTTTACCTCATTTTATATAGATATTCTTAAATGTCGATTGCTTTCCATGGGGTTTACAACAATTGTTTACTTTAGAATGAGTAACGTTATACCCAAACACTGCTACTACCTAATCTCTATATCAATTGCTATAACACATTTGAATGACTGCTCAACATTACTCCACATACACATAAAGTATAAATAGCATTTTAATATGTTTGTTTTCATTTGGTTGAAAATAAAATGAAATATGTGTGTTTTCTCTGTCGTGCTGTATAATATGTGCTCTAATTTACTTCTTATATCGGTATTGACTTACTTGTCAGAGATTACCTATCTATTTTGCAACTGCTTTGTTATTACATATACTAAAAACAACTGATTTATTATAGCCGTCTTGTTATTTTTCCAACTCCAATCTCTTTGTCTATTGAAGTGTTCTTCATTTCAAGAATATTTAAAACTACTTATACATACATATTATTCTATATATCTAAGTCTTGTAGAACTCCTTATCATTCTTTGACCAGACAATGACTCAAATATACAGCAAATATAATATACTCCATAACTATGTTTAAGTGAGTGCCAGCTGCATTTATTGCCTAGTAATTCATGCGTTATTTGTTAATAGCGCTGTAGCGTTGTATATATTAAAAGTCTTAAGGAATATATAAAACTTTTCATTTTATAAAAGTCTATGATATTCTTTAAATGTTGCATGCATGAAATTATAAGCAAAATTGAGTGAAATATTGATATTGTAAGTAATATTGATTTTACAACGTTATATTTTTTCAAGCCTATCTGAAATCACTTTTTTATGTAGGCAATGATTTTGGTAACTACCTTGCTATCTCAATATATATACTGATCTCTTGACACCTTAAAATTATATATAATATACAAAAGTCTTCAAACTTTTATGCCCAATATACTATTACTTTTTGTTAATTTTCCATATCTTCACTCTTTTCGGTGAAGAAGGTCAAATGTCATATTTCGTTTTATTTGTGTGTTATGCAGTCGACATATTAAGTAATGTGTACGAGCACATTATCTAATTTTTTGATTAAATAAATTTATATTTTTAATATGAAAGTTTAAATATTTGTGCCATTTTCAAAATGATCCTTGTAATAAGATTTTGTTATTATTATAAGTTTATAATCGGTCTTATACATTAGTGTGTAACATTTTTACTGTATAATAAGTATTGTAAGTATGCATTCTGTATTTTTGTGTATAATAATATAATTACAGGTATCACTGTAATGTATTGTAACCTTATACTTAATGTATTTTCTCTTACATTAGTCATATTATTAAATGCATGTACAGACGTATGCTCTAAACGGTATACATATTAATATGTTTTGTTTGTAACAGAATGCTACAGATTAACTTATAGTATTATGATGTAATTATTGTAAGAAAATTGGTAATTTTATGATGTTTTTATTTTTATTAAAACATTAAACGAAAACAAATTTGCCTTAAGGTACAATGTTTTCAATTTAATTGATTTAACTTAAGATATTTCTATTCTGATGTAAAAGTCTAACATTTTCTGTAAACTATCATGTTTATCTTTAAATGAAAAAATATATTTTACTAGTTAAGGCGGATATGTCTTATAAACACAAGTAAAACTAATTATTTTAGTCACTAAAATAGATTTTCCCCCATCAATTTTCAAGCTTAATATAAAAGGCTAGAAGTATAGAATAATATTTAAAACTAATTTTTGAATCATTATTTTTGTAGCCTATTTTAATTAGAAAATTTCATTTATCATATGAATTGTATCTCAATAATTTAAGAATTTGTCGATCGCTTGTTTTCTCCCAACTAATTCGGTTTTGATGTTTGTCTTCTGTATCTTTAGAGGATCTAACTAGTAGTGGTGAAGATGAGGACGATCATGGCGGTATTCCTGGCGGAGGTGCTGGTGGAGGCAACATAGTGGGGGGTGGATCCCGCGGTGGCATGCACCGACACAGCTCCGGTCCCGATTATGGCTGTTCCGAAGAGGAAGAAGAGGAAATGATGGGTGAGGAGGGGGACGTAGAAGAAGAACTGGACTCTGGTCCTGACAGTAACTTTCCTGATGTTCAGCACCGTCGTCCGCAGCAACAGGTACCTCTTCGAGGGGTTCATCCGCTCCAGGCGATCCCGCCACCCCCGTCCGAGGCACCACCTTCCACGCCGCGTTCCAGCTCCATTATTTCGGATCTGCCACCACGTCCCAACCCCAATCACGTGACCTCTCTTGTGCCCAACTTGCCAATGGGGGTGGGTCCACCGCAGGCCTACATGTCTGTCGACCCCAATTATATGCCCCAGAGTGAGTCACTTACTTTCTTTTAATTTTAAATCAAGTCTTATTTTTTAGCTCTACCTGCCTTTGGGGACATACCTGCGTAAATGCATTCTTACAAACAACTGTAGTAAACGACAAAAGAAATTTTGATTGAAAACGGAGAAATGTTCTTCTTCCATTGCTTGAACTAGTCATACTCCTCTATTTTTTGTTGTTCGAGTCATACAAGCCATAATAGGAGTCATTATATTTAAACGCGATACTTTTGTTAAATTTGGATTTGAGTATAATATCTCTCCCTTGTAACCTTAATAGAGTTGTATCAAACCAAGTCAGCAGCCAAGATTGTAATTAACTCGGTTACTATTTCGCCTTTTTGTCTGAGAGCGCAATCTTTAAACAGTAAAGGATAATAGTGAAATAAAATCCATCAATTATTATTGCCTTCATTTACGAGTAATCTGGGTATAGTGCTAGAGAAAAAAAAATATCCCGCGATAGTAGTCTATACACTTTCTATATTTAAAGACTTTAAAAAATGTTCCCTGCTTGTACATTGTAATTATGACGCTGAGCAGCTCAGCATTATAACACCGTTGCCTGACCGTTGGTCGTGCTATTGCGGACTTTGAAACTAGTGTGAGCGTGTGAAGACAATCTTAGAGCGATCGCCCTCTTTTATACGAAGTTGTAATCAAACCTGGATTACATCATCTCTTCCTGGCTCAAATGAGATATTCTATACACTAACTTCACTAACTAACAAAGTAGCTAGCTATACATGACTATACTAGACAACGTGAACACGCTGGGTCTTCTATTATATATCTGGTTTCCTTCCTCTGTTTAATGCTCAGTCGTCGCAGTCACGCATTTCTCCCGATGTTCGTGTGTGTAGCTGTAGTAGTTTTACCCAGTCCAAGAAGAACCTTCGATTAACTCTCTCGATTGTGCCGTCACGCAAATTCTGGGAGGAGAAAGTAAAGATCTTCCGTTTGTTCATCTTAGAAGTTGCTATCATGCATTCTTTGATAATATTCAGAGTTCGTATCTGCTGCCATCTATCTATCTATGGGTTGAATCATGTTTGAAAATAATTCCCTCACCCTTGTTAATGTAATAATATACATATGCTGGCCTGTAAGAATTCCGCAGCATTGTTTTGGATCTAAATTGTTTATTCTTTCATTTCCATCTAATTTTGGTCCGACATTTTAAAACATGCTGGAATAGACAGTACAACAACAAGAAAAAATTCTTTCAATACATTTTGTGGAAAAAATATTTTGAGTAAACTGCAATATAAATTTGTGAAAATGTAATTATAAAGTAATATAATGGCTTTTATTATTCTTATCTTACAATGAGGTCAGGTTATTCTACAGAATAATATGAACCAAGTAGGTATGTATAACATTTGAATTGTAGATTGTCCATCTGTATTTAGCATTCTTAGTTTGTATTAGTTAGTTCACAATCGCGTGACTATCCTATACGATTATATTGTCATAAATGCCATGAAATCCATTGGTCAATTCTATGATTTGAATTTTTAAACGTTATAAATTGCCCATAAAGGGGCCTACTATAGTCAGTTACTAGAGCAATTTCTTGTTTTAGTTGTAATTATATTAATTATGCTTTTAATTTTGTAATATTGGTACAAAACGATACGAAAATATTTTCTGTTCAGTAGTAAGTTTCTAACTGTTTAAAAATATATATTTTAAAGTTCAGAGTTATGAATATGCTGTATGTATTATTATGCTCTCCTTAATTTTATGTATAATATAAGCGAATTATTTTAAAATTACAGTAGAAGAAACACCTGTCAATGATTTAATCCAGTATATGTGCCACCTGTTTTGTTACAATCAGTTACACATTAATGGGAACTGCTGCATTTTATTTTTTTGCGATTTATATGTACCGTTAAATACTATGTACATCTTGCATATATTGTATGCCCATTTTGTACATCTTATAATATATATTATTACAAAAATTATCCCAAAATTTGACTAATTGACTTTTGAAATATATTATTATATACGTTTCTTTCTTTAGTTTGAATAGTATGTGTATTAGGATAGAGCCTTTCTTGCAATAACTTTATCCTACATTTTGATACTTCACAAATTGATATAGTTTCAATTATATTATTATATTATATATTCATTAGGTAACCGTTGAATTATGGTATATACGCATGATTCATCAAATTTGGGGACTACATATTTAGTTTACTTATATTCTCTTGAGTATATTAGTTTTTTATTTCTGTTTCCTCAAATGATCAGAGAAGATACTGATAGTGTGTAGTATATATTATTATATACAATCCATCTTATATGTCAGATCGATTTTTCTGTTCCAATCAAGTTTTGTACTTTTAGAAATTTGTAAATTTGTCTATGTTAGTATATATACACAGTTTAATATCGAGTGGTTCGTCTGTTTTCATCATTCAAATATTCGCTCATATTTTTATGATTTAATTACACCTTTGACAAGTTATATGTAATTGAATACTTAAATATCTAAAATTGTTGTAGTACGGCTAAATTATGTATCATATTTCACTCGCATATGTTACCTATGGTTATTTAACAGTTTGACAGTAAATATTTTTTTGAATTCATTCATTTATATTTGCATAATATTTATTTAGTATTGTCGAATCAAAGTTGATCCAAAAGAATATGTTTTAGTCATTTGACTTGCTTTTGATCTACATCACAATATAATAATTGTAATAGTTTCATGGAACACTTGTTCTTTTCAACAAATCCATTTATATCCGTTTTTAAAGAGCGATTTAAATATTTTATTATTAATGATTGAGAGCTGTGTGGTTCAATTATGTCTTCTTTCATACGAATTGAAGTAGCAACACACTTTGGAGACATAAAATAATAGTAAACTGAATATATTTGTGAGAATATTGAAGATTTTCAACATAGTGCAATCAATTATACATATAGGATAAAAACTTGCTGTTTCCTTTTGTCAAGTTGGAGTGTCGCATGCCATGGTTATCTTTTGAATAGACGGATTCTCTCCGTTCAAAATACCACCGCCACCAGTCTAACAACCATTTCTTTTTTTTCGCCTTCATAACTCTTTCCTGTTTACGCGAGTTCTAACTTTTAACCATTCTCACATTAATTCATCTCGTAAGAGCCAATTTCTGAGCGAATATGTCGTCGCCTTCTCTACTAATTTTCCCTGCTCCCCAATGTTATTCTCATTTCTGTTGAGGGTTTTGAGAGGAGGGGAATCCTGGCTTGTTGATAGAAAGCACACATAGCTTTGCTTTTCAAACTAGTATCTATCTGCGCAACTCGAGAACCTCTTGAGGTTAATTCCTTTTCACGGGCGCTACTTTTAGTCAGTCACTGGCAGGTTCTGGAAGCACACTGGCTGTGCTAGGGCTCTTAATATATACCGAGCTACCTATTAATATTATAACTTTCATCTCGAACTTCTATTCAGGCTGCTACTGATGTTGTTAGTCAACTGACTTTATTATTATACTTATATACTATGGTCTAGAGTTTCTTTCTAATAGTTTCTGTGCACTTTATTGACTTTAGACATTTATTTCCCCCTTAATGAACTCGGGAGATTAATTTATTATATATGGTTTTAGAGAAATGGATTTCGTTCATACTTAGTTAAAAAGTTGTTTACCTTATGTCTACTTGAAACCCTTTTTTGCTTTAACTTTTCATAATTTGAAGGTACTTTGGTTTATATATGTTAAAATTGGTTCCTATTTAATCTAAAACGTGCAAGAAAAAAATAAAAATGCATGCAAATCTCTTACCACCTTCCTTCTTTGAAGGATTTCTTTCATTACTTGGCTTAGATTATAAAACATATAAAAAGAAAGAATCCATCCTATCCAAAGAAGTTATGGGTGGAGACTGGAAATTGTGTTTAAGATAAAGGTATTGTATTTCACATCCTATATTGCTTCATTACAGGCTTTGTCATCGGTGTGTCATGTTTAACTCCTTTCTCCTCCCCTTTCTCTTTGTTCTTCTTTGTTGGTGTTTCAAGAAGTAAAACTTTTTTTCTTCTAAACCGATTGTTTTATAGTTACTAGATTGAAATTACGATATTTGGTCTCTATAGGTATACACATGTATAAAAACAATCTCATTTTAAAGGGAAGTTAGTGTACCTACTATATACTTCTTAATAATTAATTCATGTTGTCTGCCTCCTATTGATTAACAAACAATTTAAATATTGGATGCCTTAATATTTCAAGTAAGAAATGTACCATTTTATTGGTTCGGCATTGCTTTTTACGGTCAATCCTAAATACTTAATGTATTCATTAAATAAATGAATATGCTAAAGACTACAATTGGAGTTTTCACAGTATATTTTTGGCCACACTAAATTATGTTTTTGCAGGTTTGAGATTAGAGTTATAATATATTATAGTATTGTATGCTGTATGCAATAATCAATTTAGAAGCAGTTTTTCTTGAAGGCTTGAAGTTGTGTCCGGCGATGTGTTCTCTTTCAGAGCTATTACATTCTTGCATATAAAATTCGATTTCATTCTCTTTCCCAGGAATGTGTTTGTAGTTGCGTAATTATGCACAAATTCGATAATCATAAGGACAAAAGACATTTTGAAAATATTTTTTGTTTTATTAAATATATACTTAATTTTGTTTTCATTAATTTCTTTCAATATTAAAAAACATATTTTGACTCATTATGTTTGTTTTATTGGTAATAGTGGCACTCAATTTTTTTATTTCAAGCGGTTATTTTTATATTATTTATTTGTGTCCTTTTTGTTTTTCTCACTTTTTTGCATTTTCAGGAAAGGCTTCATTAATTTATTCAGTTCGTCCAAGGAAAGCATTGCCCAGTGCTGCCTCATTGGACACTGGTCTGTCTCTTACTACAATTCCGGTCGATAATTATCACCGAGTTTTTTGTATGTTGCTATAAACGAATATAACACCTCACACTATTCGTATATTAAACAATAATTTAGTTTACTGCTGCCATCTCTAGCACATTAACTCACCCCAACATTGTATGCATATATGATAAAGCCGAGCTGAAGTATTTAAATGATATTCTACCTGCTTTGTTTACTCATGCTGCTTTTGTAAAATGCCGACTTTACTATTTGTCAATTTAATATTACGGCATAATCACGTAAATAATTATACTCTTAACACTATATAATTATTTAGATATTAAAGTATGTATTGCGTAATCTTATAGGATGTCTAACTGTAGTTCGCTAAAGTCTTTTAGAATGAAAAACTGTTATTTTTCTGCACACATTTAAAATATGTTACAAAATATGTATGCAACTTGGTGACGGTGAAGCAAATGAGGCAGACGCTACGCATCAGTCATCTCGACAAAGACACGAGACGTTAATTCCGTGTGACAGAATGTGAGGATTTTGTGCATAATTAGACTCCAGTTGAAGGTGACAAGCTGTGGTCGAAGGAGACATAGACATCCTAGTAATCAGTCTGTATGTATATACGGGCAAACCCGTAGATGTAGTTTCAGTGGTGTGTTTACATAAAGACAAGTCAAACCTAGAGCTAGTGTTCTGCTGACTGACACCTCTTGTGGTTGTGGTGGTTAGTTTATTTTCTGGCCTCCACCTAACTATACTATTTTTAAGCTCCTCTCCCTACGAATATAACATTTGGATTAGGCAGTTGTGGTCATACCTTCACTGTCTTGAGGGTACGACCAAAAATTCAATACGATAACAACAATAAAAAACAATAATTCTTCTTGTTTCGTTTTTCGCTTTATTTTTATTAGCGAAGTGTATATAACCCATGTTTTAAAGACATATTTAATTAGTTTATTTTTCTTAAATTCGTTTTTATTTGTGAATATTAAATTAAACACTTTTTTAAACCAAATTGTAATGATAACACCTTTCTTCATAAATATTTTCATTGCTCAATTTAGAAATTATTTAAATGCTTATATATTTCTATTTTTTAATGATAAAAGATATCATGGAGTAGAGATACCTATATTATCTAGGTATCTCTATTCTTCCATGAAAAGATATGTGAATATGGTTTCCACAAACTGCAAGTTAAGATATTATCTTCATCTTATCCTGGTGTATTTTAATTAGGTTGTCGAGCCTTAAATTGTCATCTAAGTCTATCCTTATTTGTGATTTTTAAAAGGTGTACTTATATCATTAATGTTAAAAATAAGATTACTGTCATCTTATATAATACATAATATTTTTTGGTTTTACCGGGTTTCTCAGGTGATATTCATGTACACATGCTAATATTCTGTCTTCCTGGATAGATTAGTTCTTATCAAATTACCTTTTAGCATCAAACTAAAATATCACAATAATGCGAACTGTTTTCTTGTCAATCATCTAAACTCAGGATACATATGTACATAGATACTCAAGTATCCCGTTAGCTATTTAAGTGTGCTAGCTCAATATTTATGTCAGCTTATTTATCTTAATACTGATCATTTATTTTGTGTTATATAAATCAAAGCAAAGTATTTTTATATAAATATAGTACTGCGCTTAATTCTGTGCGACTACTAATAAAGTTGCATTTATAATACAGTTAATAATTTTTTTTTATTTCTTTAATTTTTTATAATTAACTTAACAATTTTATTATAAAATCGTTTTCGACATTTCCATACGAATATTATCTTTTTATTTACGATGACAAACAGGAATATATTTAGAAAATTTACCTTAAAATAAAAATATTGTTTTTCAGACGTGTAATTACAGCTTTCTTAACTTATTATTAATATTGCTTCAATCACAGTTTGAGTGGTATTTATAGATTCATAGTTATATGTAACCATTGAGGAAACATATTTTCACATTATATACAAAATTTATTCTTAACTCTAACTTCGAGTCACACTATATATATATGTATATTTTTTAATCCTTATACCTGAAAATCCATCTAATTTTAAAATTTATTTATATGTTTCCTTTGATAAGTTCATGATGTTTATTATTCCAATTTTGCTTACTTTCTGAATTCTAGATTCTCTAACTATAAATTTATTTTATTTTTATAGTATTTAATACTTTGAACAATTTTCTCACGCTTATTGAATGTCAATTTTTGTTTGTTTAAAAAATCTATTTAAATTGTATTTAGATTGCTTACATTTGTCCATTGTATATATATTGGGTTGTTTTTATACGTTTTGCACAACATTTTAATGATTAATACACTTTTACTTATCCTCATTATTCATAATTTGAAACTTTAGACGAGTGCTCTCATGCGCTAATTATAAAATGAATTTTGCTTAATTTTGTTACTATTACTTTTTAATAACATCTCCACACATTTATTCATTTTTCTTGCAGTTCCTCTCGGTGTCTCTGGGACAACCGACAGCCAACTCGCCTATCTTCAACAACAGCATCTATTCCAGCAGCAACAAGCAGCTGTTGCCCAGCATCAAGCCGCCAATCTCGCCTGGCAACACCAGTATTATGGTGGCGGTGGTGGTGGTGCCACACTGAGTCGACGTCAGAGAGAGGCTATGGTGGCGGCGGGCATGGGCGGTGGCGGTGGGACTCTATTGGGACCAGGACGGGATCCTTCTTTGTTCCATCCAGCTACGCTGAGAATGAATGTGGCACCAACGGTTTACGAGAACACCTACAATTCGCTCAAGAGGTGAGTCTTGCTCGAAGTCTTACTGCATGTTAGGATGATTTACTTTGACATATATAAGACATGCTAAATTAAAGTTGTTTGAACCTTATATTTTATATATTGGTTGACAAAATTAATGCCCAATCTTATGGTATGTATGTCTATTTTAGTAAAACCAATAAAATATCTTTCACTTCTCAGTAAATATTTGAATCACATTTTAATACTTGAGTATAGAAATTATGTTTATGCTTAAGGATATTTTTTCATTTATTTAGTAATTTGTATCTTCTTAGTCTCATTAACATTAGTGAAAATCGCAAGTCTATATTTACTTTCAAGGTATTGTAAGATACTAACCGCTTTATCTTTTAATGATTTTAATATAATATAGAATATTAGAGCGGAGACCATAGAAATAGGAGAGGTAAATGAGAGAGTCTCTATGGCGGAGACTCTTGCCATGATATCTATTGAATTCATGTTATATCAAACAATTGAGTAGTTACCTGGCTTTTGTAAATATGTTTTTATTCTGATTTAAGTCACTTTTAATAGTGATTTATGACATACATTTTACATTTAAATATTTTTAAATATTTACACATATCAACACACAATCAAAGTAAACAATTTTCTTATTTAGACGTTACAGTAGTGCTATAGGCAAGAACATTTTAAAGCACAACTATAGATATCTATAGTTATTTTTTAATTACTTTTACGAATTGAAAAATATTAAACATTTTGTTCAATATATATATAAGCTGCATCGCTAAAGTATAATATTAATATGTAATTGGGAAAGTTTGACCAACGTATAACTGTGTCAGTTTCTGCAATACCCACATCGTGTTGTAATTATAATTGTATATGTCGGTGTAAGTTAAAGGCAAAGTGAACAATCATGTTTTGAGGAATGTTGTCATGTGTAGCGAGTGCCATTTTCATTTTACATATAAATTCTGTGTACATTATGAGCTATGTCTGTCTGCATGCCTTATGGGTCTCAATAATTGATTGATTCTGGAATAGATAGATATAGATGCCCAGTTTCGATATATTTTCTTCTTATATTTAAGTTTGTCCATGTGGGATAATCGGTATTTCACTTATTTACCTGGCATCAATATGATGCACATTCTTATACATAATTAATATTACACTGTTTTTCGTACATATGCAAATATATCCGTGTCTTAGGAATACATTTGAAACTATTAATCTGTTGAGATATTATTACCCATGTTTGCTTATTAGTAATTCTGCAAAACTGTGTTATTTTGTCTATATCGTTTATAATGTTACATTAAAAAAGGTATGTGTATCATTATAACATATAGCAACGTTAACAGATATCTTGTGTAGTTCAGATATTTGCATGTTACTTTATTTAATGGACAATAAAGTAACAGTTTGGGAAATAACTTTTTTATAATAATAATTTTGAACCAATAACGATCCCTATTATGTAATTCTGTGAAAACATATATATTTATATGATTTCAATATAGTTTGAATAAGTGTCATTTCAATATTGTTATACACGTTTATCTATTATGTCGTTAAACTTGTAATATGAAATAATAAGCACAAATATAGTACTGACTTCACAAATTTGTTTGAATACATTTTTTGAATCTTGTTGAATCACGATAATGTTACCAGTATTTGTTATTTTGTTTATTCTTTACCTTACTTTATTGAACAACCTGTCTTATATTTTCAACAGATATATATAGAGACAGCTTTCATGTGTAGTTGGAATATACAACGCGCTGTAAATTTTCCTCAATAGAAAATCGTTTTATTTTAATACATTTTATGTAAATAGGTAGAGTAGTGTTGTATTACATATTTTTATTTCATTAATTTTAAGAGTAAATATAATATTCATACAATTTCAACATAGTAGTTGTCTGTCAAATATCTAAAACTTTTTTTTCTACATAAAATATTTCACTGCTGTCATTTTTTTTACATTATTTTGCAAAAGATTTTGGTTATCTGAATAGTATTAAACTGAATACAGAATCAATAAGTTGAATCTCGATATTTAATTACTCTATGCGTCATAGCTTACAATTTATAATAAGGAACCCATATACCATTTGAATTAACACAAAAATCGAATAGCAAGTCATATTATGTATCTGACTCGTTGATTTTTACTATTGTTTACCATATATTTGTATTAGTTACTGACTCTACCTAGAATAGAAGGAGGAAGAGGAAACAAGTCTCAGTTCGGAATATCAGCTCTGTAAACTAAGTGTATATTATACCTGGTTATACTGACTAGTTTCTGTGTGCTGTCGGAAAAAAGATGCAAGTTAATTTCTACGTAATGATAGATATATAATGTCCCTCTCTAGTCTTTCTCTATATGTACCTACGCTGAGTTGTAGAATCAGACTCGACTTGCTTCTTTCATGTCTCATGAGTGATTGTTTGATATTTGAGTCGAATCCCGCTTTACCGATATATTGAAGAAGGTTGTATTATAGTCATCTTTTAGTTTTATTAATACATTATGTAGGCGACAAAAAGGAATGATGAATAGAGAATAATTATGATGTAGGAATACTATACTAAAAATTCATTTGATGGTAAACAGCATCCTCCAATTTTTTTTTTCAAAATGCATGTTTCTATTTACTTAACTTATCAATATTTTGAATTTTTTTTAAATCACTAACCGGTTCTCGTATTTCTCATTAGTTTTTTGAAGTCTCCTTAGAAATAAAATAAAATGTCATGACTATAAAATATATACTATAACACTTTTATACAAATTGGATTACTTCTTTATTGTGGGTAGAAGTTTTGCTTAGTCTAAGCATTGTGTGCTTTTTTAAATTTCTCATTTGATGAAAGTGAAATAAAAGTGTTTCTAATTTTTATCTAATATTTGGTATGTAATATTATTTGCATATACATATCTTAAGGCACTATAATCTCTTCAACGATAAAAAGTTTTCTTTTTCCAAAACTGATATTGTTTGAGGGTGTGTTTTTCTCAACAAAGCGTCGGTAAAATACTGTTCTAATAATTTGATCAGCCTACATATTTCGTCTACCTATTTGTAAAATATTTCTCTGTTCTTTTTATATTTTTATTCAGTTTCTTAAATAACAGTTTGAATAATAGCATCTGTGAGTGGACTATTGGGTATTTTATTTATTCCATCTATATTATAATATTATCCGCGTCTTAAAAATTGTATGTTTTGTCTCAAGGGTTTCGCCTGGCTATAATTGAACTCTAAATAACCGGATTTAATTTACCCTAACACTTGCTAGATTCTCAGAATTCTCAAAGTACCTCTAACGCCATGGGTAGCTCCTCTGACGCTTTTTCTGACGGGAATGACTAAACCCATTTCTTCTATTTCAGGCAGAGGAATATTATTTTTTAATAACATAGCTTTGCACGAAATGGAGCAAGTGAAAAAATGGGCGGGAAAGATTTGAAACCGTTTCTTTGGATAATTACTTATTATGTAACCGTGATGAATTTCATCCCAACCTACTTTTTTTTCTTCTTCTATTGTTTAATAAAACTGAAGCTTGAGCGATTAGAGAAGACTATAGGCGATACAAGATAGGTACCTATAATATCATGAAGTAGGTGACGGTTTTTCTTATATCTGTCCCCTCTTGCTTTACCCCCTTCTCAAGTCTAATGTCTAATTATTGTTGATGACTAAATATTAACCAGCGGAGTCGTTTGCTCAATGTTTCCCTAATCCCAAGTCGACACGATAGAGTTCAGTAAAGTTGTTGAGGTCTAACTGCCCGAGCTGGTTTGTATTGGAAGTAAGTAGTCTTATAGTGTTTGGAGTGAATCTTTAACTAGTTACAAATTGGATGACAAATTCTGATTAGGAAATGCTTAATACTTCATTTATAATTAATTTATATTTTTAGCCGTCTAATAAACAATAATGAGTTTTATTAATATTTTATATACAATGTAACCTGTTAAAAAAAATAGTTTACTGTAAAAATATATTTATTTAATTTTAGTATTTTTGTTGGTAGTTTTATTTTGATTTAAAATAATATTTATTTAAAAAGGTTACGTCATATTCAAAATATTCTTGAGTAATTAAATTTAACGATATATCTAAATTTTAATTTTGTTCATCTTTGAATATCATGAAATTTCCGTCTAATTATACCAATATCAGTCCTAAATACAAGTACCTATATACATATATATAATTTTTTTCCTTTAAATCAATATTTGAAACGCAGTTTATTAGCTTCATATCCCAAGGGAATTTTCAATAAAGTTATACATTTGTGATATAAAAATATGTCCTCTTTGCTTGTCTTATTTGAAAACATAATATTGTGATTTTCTAAATATTGTATTTTCCTATTTTAATACTTTCTGAATTTCAGTTTCTTCGAATTCTTTTAACAACATATTTTGGTCATGACATTCTATCAACACCGTAATTGATATTAACAGTAGAAGGGACATGGTCAAAAATCGTCTTCGGACCACCTATGGAGGAGGGTAAAAATACATTTTTTTAAATGACTGTAAAATCAAGAAAACATTCACAAAATTGATTACATTTACATCCTAGTATCCCAAATTATCAGAGGATTCCAACCTAATAAGTCTCATCGTCATCGCTTACCGCCTTGATGGTCCAACAAGGCCGTCCTGGAGTCCCCGATATAAAAAAATGGCAAAATTTCGGAAATATCACATTTTCCATATTTTAATCTCGTAATAACATTAAATCACCACCACAGTCTAGTATATAGTATAATAATACCCAGCTAACATGTAGTGTTCTGAAGTATGCTGTTGCTTCAATTTCATAGCATCCAGACCTTCAGGAGATGTTCGTTGTGTGACTTCTTCAGAATGAAAATAGTTAACCATTTTATAAAAACATTTTAAACAGCCCATATTAAAGGTATATGATTTCCACAATTAAAATTTTATTATACACGTTTTATTATTCAGTTGTAGCATCTAGGTCCGTACTGGACCTTCAGGAGATGGTCTTCAAGTCACTGTTCATGGACTAAAATAGTTGAACGATCCTAATAAAGTATAGACCATCTATTGTTATCAATTGTCCAACATATTAACATTTTGAATTGGTTTATATACTTTTCATAGTGTCGTTGCAGCATCTGGATTTTTCTAGACCTTCAGGAGAAAGTCTTTCCGAAACTGTACTTTAACAGTAGACTATAGTATATTATTAAATCGGCCAGGAGATTTGTGAAAAGTTAAACTGACTTCAAATGAGTATACCTAATGACAATAAACATTACTGGAATATATATGTATATGATTGAAAACTTTTGAGTACGTACTAATGAAATAGTCCTACGAGGAGTAATCCATGGTGTCCCCGACGATCCGTATGGTGAAGCCAGGAGCTTTAAGAAAAATTAACAACTACTTCAAAGGCACCCCCAATGATCACGTGCTGCCAGATGACAAATATATTTGATTGCTTATTTTTTAATGCAATTCTCTGACGTCCTGGATGCTGACGTCAGGACCATTATGAAAGATTCATCGGTCTTGAAATTGATAATGCAATGTGTAGCTTTATTGTTAGATGTTGAAAATATAATTTATAATCATTTCTATTGCACTATTTCAAAATAGTCCTCCAAGGAATAATCCCTGACGTCCTGAATGTCCTGGACACTCCAGGGGCCCCACAAGTGATTTAAAGCACATGGCAACCTTGAATTAGCCTTTTATTCATTTCATTTATTGTAACATTTTTATTGGAAATCTAAATTTTGGTCTTAACGACGAGGTGTCAGGAGGGCTCCAGGAGAACCCGAAGGAGACGTCTGACAAAATATTGACTCATCCAGGGAGCTTCGAATCAAAATTTTAGCCAGTGTAAGGGAGTTCCAGTTTTTTTAGTTGAAAACTTAGTGCTACAAAAGTGAATGAATGCAAAATGTGGGTATTTTTTACCCCCCACCCCTCTTGGCCCTTCTATTTTTAATTGTGATATTTTTTACTTATACTTTAAAATTGTATTTTAGTAATGTCGTTCAAAACTATTTTTCAACAATATTTTGAACGGAATCCTGTTTTGATACTACAGCATTAGCGTTTAATGACTGTATATTCGTGATAGTATTATAATTGTAATTTAACCACATTGTTTTTTTAATCCTGAGTATAAAGCTAGTTTAATGAAAAAACCTTTTAAATCGATATGATTATAGTATATAGTATATTTTATATTATGATTTCAATTTGTAATTAGTACCTATATCACAGTAAGTATCGTAGATGTTTATAAATACACGGTTGTCTGTAGTATTTGACTTATATCTGCCTATATGATATAATAACTATACTTTATATGATAGACCGTAGGTACTTGACATTAGCCATTGTGTTCACCTGTTGAACCTCTTCTCCATCATATTATATTAGAGTCGCAGTGTGTTAGATTGAGTATCCTGCTCTTTGCATCACTGGTTCATGCATGCAGAAAAGTTTCCTCTCCGTCATTGTAAATAATACATAGTATATTTAGCATATATTGTAATAAAATCACTTTTTATATTTAAATATCTACACAAATAATATGAAAAGATAAGATATACGACCTATAATAATATAGTATACATTTATTACAAAGTTCTGATTAATGTTCTGGACTGCTGATCATCTTTATCTCCCTAATATTCTGTGACTCAGCTGTATGGATGCATAAATATTAATACTCTATAGGAGATACCTTTCTGTTTTTGAGCGACAGTGTGAAATTGGAAAATCACCAGCTGCTTCTTAAACTACCTGGTTTCTAATAATAATATGCTACTATTGGCCTATAGTATGTAGCCTAGCCATCCGATCGCCAACCTTTTTGTTATAAATATATTGAAACTCAGCATGCTGAATTTTCCCTCTCTTTTTACTGGATTAATCCTGAGGACAATAATAATTCATGGTTTGAAGGGATCTTTAGTGTAATCGGGCGTTGTTTGTGCTGTCTCTCTTCATGCTTCTTCATTTTAAGATTTTATTAAACTAAAATACGAACCTATTCGTTTTCTGCATAAGTCTTATGCGCCTCAACCTCTTAAGATTTATAAGAGATTTTATAAATATGATATTAAGAATAATAACTAACAAATACTTTTTACTTGTTGATCAGAAAGGCGTGTAATCTGAATATAGCACAAGAAGTCAAGTAAATTTTTTGTTTCAAGTGGTTTCTTTTATTCATATTAATAGGAATCAATTTTAAAATCAATCATTTCTGAAATCCTTTTACAAGAGTTACCGACTATTATAATATTAATTTGACATTTTGTAAATGTTCCAATTTTTATACTCATATAATACTTATTGACATTATGTAAATATTTCTTTTTGTATATCGATGCATACTTATTTAATGTGAAAGAGGCAAATCTAACTACAAAACAATTGTGCACTATAGAATATGGATGACTGTGCTGCTATGCTATCATTATACTATATACTAAACTCAGACATCACAGGGCTAAGTGGTAAGTTAATAACTAACTTCTTCCTCGGCTAATAGTAATATTTATAACTAGGTAGTATAGAAATAGAAATAGTACATGAGTCATGCTGATATTTATTTGCGACGTGTGATTATTTATTTAATAGCATTACCATATGAGAATACCCAAATTTTAAATGCCTAAACGCTAATCGGTTGTAATGTATATGTCGGTATACAGCAGCTTGGCGGCATAAAAAGAGGAGTGTTATGCATAATCATACAAATTGTAATTTATTATAAAATTTAGACTCCCCTTTCTATTTGTGCTATTATTATTAATATTCATCATTTTCTGGTCGATTTATTTAACAAAAGTGTTAATATAACAATAGGTATGTTTGTGTATTTATAATAAACGTATACCTAATCTATGTTATGTTGTTCTTGATTATACGTTTTCTATACATTTATTTTTTGAAAGTTTATTAGTATTATAGGAATTGTTGGGTTTTTCTATCCTTTGTCACCATAATGCCTCATTTGCTTTTCGATCATTCTAGTACCTACATTATAAGTGGGTCTATAGATCTACATTATGAGTGCGATTTATCCATAGTCAATAATAGTTAATTAATCATTAGTACGATTTATATTTTTTAAACAAAATAATCATTTGGAATTGTATTGCAAATACTTTGTTTTGTTAAACAAGGTTAAACATTGTTTTACTTTCCATTTTCTTATTTTTCTTATATATTTAATTTTATGACACGTATGTACATGGTACTGAAAATTTACTAATTGATAAATAACGATGTATATTATGAGAATAATTAATTAGAAAGTGAATATCCTATTAGTATTAAGTATGAAAAGGACGTTTTCAGCTTGTTCTCATAATTTTATTTTAGTAAATGTACAGGCTATTACATTGTTATCTTTACTATACTTTACTTGCTATTTTAAAGTGATTACCCCTATTTCGATTTATGTACATATATATAAGTGCGGGATGGATGTCTTTTTTACACATGTATTAAAGACAAACTATTTTAATATATTTTGTCAGTAAGCTGGATTTCAATATTATACTAATATTACGGTTTCTATGACAATAAAAAAACAAAGAAATGATTCAAACGCTTCATCTCTTTAGTTTTATAAATTTAATGTATTGGCTGACATGAACAATTTAATAAATAATATCAATATTAAGTACAAATCATTTAGTTCATTATATAAATGTATTTATAATAAATATTCCATTAATTTTTTTAAATTTCAATTTGAATCATAATATACAGAATATAACATTAGAAAGCTAATATTTATGTAGTGTTTTAATAATTTTAATTTCCATTACTTTATATATTTTACATGGAGGTCGAAGTATTAATGTAATTAATTATCTGAAAGCCAATATATATTTTTTAATGGTCAGTCACTGCATATTTCCGACCAGTATTCTTTTATTGATTTATTACTTGTCAATAAATTAGTCGACATTTTAACATTTATAATACCTATTAAACTACTGATTCGAATTTAATTTATAATATGAGCAAAGCTAGATACTGTCTTTATATTTATATGTTTCTATATACATATGCATATTTTATTTTCATGAATCTAAAGGCATAGTATATTGCAAAGTATATAGGTCATTATATTTCAGTAGTTTCCCTTTTTAAATGAAAAAGATTAACAATAATGTTAGATTACTTTCAAATCAGACTATTAATTGTATTTTGGTAGTTGCAGATCTTTATATAACAAGATGTTACTAGATGTATTCCAACTGAAATATATTATTATATAATATTGTATGTCATTTGCATTGTAAAACTATTACGATAGACACAGCTTTTTTGTATAATTAGCAGTGTTTAAGGTTTTTATTGCACTGGAAACCCATCACCCTGCAATGGGATATAAAAATGATATACATAAGTAGAATAGGGGTATAACTTGTCTAACACCACACCGACAAAGCTCAATTTGGCAAACCGAGTGCAAAAAATCACTTAATGTTTATTTTGTGGTGACAATAACTGACAGTATATTTCAATATATTAAAATATACTTCCACAATACTGAAGTTTTGTGTAGAATTAAAAAAATGATGTGTTGAATTAATGAATATATAAAATTGGATTATTTATCTATCAATTTAGAATATTCCGTTTATGAAAAATTCACAGTATTTTACATGTAAATAAGTCAACAATATCATTTAACCAATCATGTATCGTTCCAGTCTGAATGCTCCCATTAAAGAAAAAATCTACCTTGCATGCTACAGAAACTATAAGTTTGTCAAATTGTCCAGACTGGCTTTCGTAACTTAATGAAAAATGTTATTAGTATTAATGGTATAAACATATTAATAAGTCAAAACATGAGCAACGGTTAAACTCTGTTTTACAGGCCACATCCCTCGGGCAGCATCCCCAGTCCCATGAGTCAGCAGGACTTTCCCACTATTCAGACTCAACTGCCACCCCCTCCACCGCCTACTCTCCCGCCCGGTGGACCCCTGACACCCAGCAAGGGCCATCGAAGCGAACGGGGAGGGGCCAGCATCTGTGGCCGTCGATGCACTTGGGGCTGCTCGGCCGTCCTCATCCTTTGTCTCGCTGCCTTTGTGCTCCTCGGCCTGGTTGTATACTTTGCAGGTAAGGAGTGGTTTCTGCTTCATACTCATTGAAAATTGTCAATTTTAATAACCCTTTACTTAATTTTTTTTTTAATTATATACTTTTGCGAGTAATAGCACTTGCGTTTGTTTATTTACTTAATTGTAATCATTATGAGTTTACTAATTATTATATTTCATCTAGTTATTTTCATTCTATTTTGTGTAATTTCATCCAACAATTATTTTAGTTAAAAAATATCCTAATGGTAGGTAGTCGGAAACATAATGGTTTACTAGTTAACATTCTGTTCGATTAATATGTTCATCTATGCACGTGACTGTTATAATTTATTTGTAGGTATTAGGTGACATGAATATGTTCATATCGGGACGAAATTATTTGAAATATACGTAATGAATTTTATTATCTTGGCCTTTATCTGGTTATCTAATTATGTGATTTTAAAATCATGGTGTTATATTCTATGGAGTGATCCTTTACTTTCTGTACACAATATTGTGTTTTTTATGTATTTAATAAATTATTTATATTCTAATTGTCATATAATATAAATATAATTCATACTAGTTGCATGTGATTATTTTATGTTTGTATTATGAAGCAATACATCAACTGAATTTAAAGTTAATATTATATAAGGCAAGTTATAATAATATGTACTATTCATATTGAATATTGCATGTTTTTATTTCTAAAATGAATGATTTAAAGCGATATTTTGTACATTTTTCCTTTAAGTGAACTTAGCTTTTGTTTTAAATATTGATATTTTAATATTCATACCTATACAAAAAGTAATCAATATAGGGATATAACGAATGTAACGCCTACGTAAGTTACGTGCATTTTTCAATCAGCCAATTTTTTCTTTTGAACTCATGCAGTTTATTTTATTGTAGGCGGTAGTGCAAGGTAACTCAAGGGGAAATGTCCCCTTAGAAGATGAAAAAAGTACAGCGAATAACTATGTGCGAGTTCAATACATAATATAATAGTTACCTCTACAGACAACCCCAAGGCAAGTGATCGGATTGATTTGCAAGTTGGAACGTATGTATGAAGAAGGAAGGAAGCCTATTTGTGCGACAGGAAAAATTCAATAACCGCTAAATTTAATCAGGACACAATTTAATGTATCTTTTTGTAAAGCTGAGTCAAGAAATTCCTCTCATTTCGCAAATTATTCACTCTGCTTTTTCTTTCCCTTCAAAGACTTAAGATTCTTGCCTCTTATATAATTGTATTGTTTTGACTCCAAGGATAGGCCAGCTACGGTTCAGTAGGGTAGACTTAAACAATATTCAAATTTCTTGAACAAGAGGAATTGATTAAAATCAGTCATCGAACACGTTTGTCTAATTTATTTGTTTTTTTGTTTGTGCACGGACACTTGAAAGGACAATGAAACCCAAATTTTTAGTGCCAACCTTATTTGCTTTAGTCCTTAATTTATGCCATGTCCTTAAGCTTTCTCGGATCTTTCTAATATTTAATAAAAAAAGTTTTGACCTTAATAATTCAGATGAAATTATATATTTTGTTTTTATATATTTTAGCTAAGTCTGTCTGGTTAGATGAAAAGCTCAATGAAAGATTTGCCCAAGACCCCGCCGTTATAGGTGAGTGAATTGTAACTATATACAGCCTCGGTCATTAAAAACGCAGCACCCTATATTTCAACAAGTTTTAAAATACTGATAATCTTTTATTTATTTCTTAGGTTTGCTTATTTTTACATATTAAAATTTATTTAAAAAATTGTTGAAATATAGGGTGCTGCATTTTTAATGACCGGGGCTGTATTAGTGTATTATTTAGAATTTATTTAGAATCTATAATGTGATATTGTTTTGATATCATAAATTACACCAATAGTAAATAACGTCTGAATTTTTCGTACTGTTATACAATCAGTTTTTGTACTATACGCTATAATGATCCACTTTTGCATTACTTTATTCACTGATCTTAGCATAATATCTGAATTTGAAATAAATTATTATATAATTGGTAAAGATAAAATTTCAAAAATCTGTCAATATATTCTCAGTACGTTAACACTATAGTTTTATCCATTCTGTCATGGGGAAAATTACGATGAAAATCCTTTCAGTATTACAATAATCCTGGTGATATATTATTGGATTTTATTCCCTTTAATCTGTCATCGATCACTGTCATTGGAATCATAAAACGTTCTGGACATTTTTTTCATGTTATGTGTAGTTCTCTACGAATAAGCGGAATGGTTGTTTTTAAAGTAAAATTCCTCTCTGTGTTTTCTTAGTTGGATTTAAAGTTAATAATAACGTTATATATACATATAAGTTTTGTTTTTATTGATAATTAAGTTTGGATAATTTGTAATAATTTATTTAATGCTTTAACAAGGTGCCCGATTGTCAGAAAACAAGTCCTTTCTCTAATTCTTTTGTATAGAAAACATTATATTGATTTTTAAGGATTATTAATGTTTAGTAAGTCTTGTTGTAATATAAAATGTATTTAATTTAAAAGTCGCTAAATATTTTTTTTTTTTTAAATCGAGTAATTTCTATTATTGTTGTGCTGCATGACAAATAAATATTTTAGGTGTTTTTGTTCTCTTACAAACATAGGAATATTTTACATATTAGAAATATTAAAAAATTATATATTATAGAAATTATGAGTATTATTCAGTCCACAGTAAAATTTTAAACAAAAATAATATGAATTATTATATATTTATTTTTTAAATAATTTTTTGACTGATTAGTATGTATCATGTATTTTACTTAACTACTCTAATAACAAATATTTTATCTAATCATCTAAGATTCT
>JAYRBW010128800.1:36005-65369 GCA_036023295.1 Invenusta paracnida
AAATTGATAGTTTTTTTTCAAAATGATATATTTTATAAACAATTTTGCGAACCTTTTGTTTTATGGTAAAAAAATAATTTTAAATCATTCACTATAGGTTAAAATATATGCAATTTTCTATTTTATTTTAAAAATGTAGTATAATATTTTATTATATTATGTCGCTTTCAATAAAACCTAAAAATATATTCTTGACAATAATATTTTTGTTTGTTATAGTTTGATAATAATATTTTGAAATCGAATGATAAGCTCCTAATGGGTTGAATATTGTAAAGATATATTGATCAGAATTATTGATCAGTGTTTAATCGACAAATGTTGCAGTAGTATACCTGCGTATTGAGACAGGTAAAATTAAGTATTTTCAACGTATTCGTGTCTTATTGATTATTATAATTAGCAGCGAAATTTGTAAGCTAATTGAGTAAATGCAAGATTGCCTACAATGCTAAACATAATTTAATTCCACATGGCTTGTTTTTTAATATACAAACTAATACATATATTTGAGATGAAAATAATTTTAAGTACATATTTCGAGTTGAGCTGAATATGATCCTTATACATTGTTAATAATGTTTTCCCAATTCCCTGCAGGTCTTTTTGACCCCAAATCCCCTCCAACCCGGTTCACCTTCAACCGCCCTGTGAAACTGGAGATCGGGCCCATGGCCTCCTGGTCTGGCTCCTGGTCCATGCCCCGCTCCCAGTACCTCCGTGTCAACCTCACCCTCTCTCGACGTGCCTCACTTGGTCTCTTTCTTCGCCAGAACACGATGCCAACCATCGTCGAGTACGATGTCTTTAAAAAGTTGTCCGGTGCCCGACTCAAACCCGCATCCTCTTCTGTCTCTGGGGCCTCCTCTGCTTTGTCTTCAGAAGAAATTTCTTCGGCTGCGGTGTTTCGACGAAAGAAAAGACACACGGCTATCACTGCTTCAATCAACCGCCGCCGGGCAAGACGGGTTCGACGATCTGACCAGGTATGAACACTATCAGTGACAAATTTTGTCAAGTTTTATACCAGTATAATATGTACTTGTTAAATTATCCGTTTCGGGATATCAGAGTTTATGCACAATACCGTCATGAGGGAATTATATCTAGAATCCTTCAGAATTAGATAAGGCATATAGTATTAAATCATCTCGAATGTATAATCGGTATAGTATTATATTTATAACATCATATTAATTATTCAATGATTGGACACTAATTATATTTTCCTTTATTGCTAATGTATCAATTATGTATCAATAAATATAGCTTTTAATAATATGTTATCAATGTAATATGATGTACCTACATAACTATATCCATCTAACATAATGTAGTTGTGAACGTATACAGAGATTTCGCGACATTGATTTTTTAGTTTTAGTTGTACTCTGATGTGTCCACATACATAATATAATATATTATATGCATAGTTATTTGGGGAATAGGCTGGTATTTAATAACATTATAGGATCCTATAATCAGTGTGAAACTGAGGTGTTTGACCGCAAGCGAGGCAGCCTCTTACCCTGACTATGTGGAAAGAGAGGATGTTTATAGTACTATAACTTGGTATTCGTCATCCTCAAATTTGGTAGACATAACATATTAAATCCGAAAAGTGTATACAAATAAGCATATCTAGGACTACGCATATCTAACTCCCCAACCAACCGTTCCTATAGCTGCCTTCCAACATACCTTTGATCTTAGATAACATAATTTATTATTAGGTTGTTATTGGAAGAGCGAGGTTGGATATATTGAAGTGATTCGATTTCGAGGTAACTTACTGACTGTTCCTGACAGTACATAGCCTGTATTATGTTTATATTATGTATGTAAATATAATGCATTAATGTTGTGTCTGAAATCGTTTTTGTCAGCTGTCGCACTAAAGTTCTTAATAGTATACTTGTCTTTCGAGCAAAATATTTAATGATAGGTGTGAACCAATTTGCGTAATTTGTTCCATATTTCATTATTTTAGTAGTTTTATGCAACTTTTTGATGTACATTTTGATTAAGTATAACAACGAATTTGGCACTACATAGATGACTAGATGATTTGGATAGTGTTTCTTTTTCTTTTCTTTTTTCATTGAATATAATTAAAATTATCATGTTAATCTATATAAGTAACTACATTTAACTAATTGTGTGTAACTATAATTATACATTGTAGGTAGTATTTAAAATAAATAATTTGTAATTCTTTTTACATATTACGCATATTATTAGTGTTGCTTAACTTTTACAACATGTTTTCTATGATTTCATATTTTAATTTTATTCATTAAGTTAATAATTGTTGAACACTTTTTTATTATTTAAATTATTTTTATTATATATATATTAAATTATTCTATTATAATATCAAATAGTCTATATTGTTCATTATTATGTTAAACTAGAAATGTTAACTTTTAACTTCGAAATGAATCAATCTATATTGTGTCCTTTTATTTAATTAAATTTAAGGTAATAATTCAAACTGGACTTATACATTACTTTCTTTCTGTGATAAATAATTTATTGCTTCTTTCGTTTACTGCTCTCCTCTCTCTTTCTTAGACTCTTAGATGTGAGTTAAACCAAAACCTTTCTTTCTTTATTTTTGTTCCATTAATATTTGGCAAGTAGACTTTCATTTCAATTTCTTTTATTATATTCTGCATAAGTTACACTTCTTTGCTAGCCACAAATATCAAGACGGACATAATTTCCAAGATAATAAATCGTCATAACCGCGGGAAATAACCTGCTAATTAATTTGTCTTCTCTGACAGCTTGAATTTCCGATTGTGAAGCAATTGTGTTTATTATATTGGGGAAATTTCAAGGTCATCATCAAACTTTTCCTTATTTCAATATATATAATTTACCTGTATAGTTTACTTTTAGTTTCTTCTATCGGTAATATTGTTTTGTAGTTTTAAATGTTAGGCCATTAAGATGGTTGGAATAATGTTCTATTTCTTTCATTTTGGTTTAAAACGATCATTCTAAAGTTTTATTACTTTTTAATAAAATTGTTACAAGACAAAAATACTGTTAACAAAAGTTTTAGTTGTCGTGGACTTACCAGATAACTAGATTCAAATTTTGTTGTGTGTGTGTATATTCTATTTCCCTTATCTTACTACATTCCAGAATCTCAGATACAAAACGGCAATTGTTCAATATCTCGAGAAGGGGCTTTGGTTCGTTTCTTTGGTCAACGATCAACCGAGGCCAGAAACGGTTGAAATGACAGTTGGCGAAGCGGGTAAGTTTAATTTCGTGTGTGTTCGAGTATATGTGAGGTATCCTATTTTTTCCTCCTTCATTCGAATACCTATTATGCATGCGTTCAGTCAATCTTTCGATGAATCGATTTGACTGTGCTATTTTTCTTGTAAAATCTTATCATCAGTGGGCTGTTTTATTTAATATAATACTATACATATTAACACATATATATAGTCGAGGCTGAGGATGGAAATAGAATATAGTTCGTTCATAGTTTTCTTCCCTTTTTATCTGAAATATCATTATCTTATTGTGGTTGTGTTAGTTTAGGTGCTCTATATATATGAGAGGGAAAGACTTTATAGAAGAGATGCCTTACTGAATTAATAAGTCCATTCAAACTCCTCGTGGTGTATACATATGTTAATGAGTTATAGTACTAACTATAGGCACGTTAAGAACAACTTGGTTAACGCATTTCGGATATAAATTTCAACCTAAATATTTATATTGAAAGTCTATCTATGTTTGCATTAATTAGCGTTTTTTAAATTCTATCATACATAGTTTTGTTTTTAGCTGCAAGAATATTGTAGATTATTATTATTTACAAAAATGGAATTAAACGTTTTAAGACATTTTTTCAAATATTATATAATTTGATTAAATTATATACTGACTCAAATTATTTTGCTGTAATGGCTGCCATTTTATGATCCTAAGCCTACAATATGATCTTATAACCTCTTACAATGGCAAAGCTTGGTCTTATATACTGCAAACCCAACAACTGCTGATGTCAGCAGCCACATCAGGACACCCTCAGCTGTGACCCACGTCCGGACCAAAATTATGTTGCTTGTTTTGCAAAACATTTCCGCTCTTCTAATTTCTTTTTTTTTCAATATTATTTCGGCGACAAGTATATCTTTATGAAGGTGAAAGACTTGATTACATAATCTCCGGGTGCGCGCTTGACCAGTTAGTAATCATACCTAAGAACCTTGTTCCGTTTAGGCTTTCTATTCATAGTTAAGGATGCTGTATTGGAAACTAATACAATATGTTCTGTTTGAATCAGTATATGGGAGGTCTAGTAGTGGATTTCGCTAGCAAGTTAAGGCCAGTCGATTCACTAATTTATTGTACTGGACGATGCTATAATAATGTAATTGGAAAAAGACCAGTAGGTAATAGTTCGTGCAATTGTAGTTCTTTATAAATATAATATATAGCTGTTATCTGTCAATTTGTTCTTCCACGCAGTCTGTGATCAGACGATTGTCTATTTTGACAGGAACATCACCGGGGATCTAGACTGTTCCGTGTTACAATTATTGTTCTCCCGTCATGTCAATTATCTATTTGAGCAAAAGAAACAACTTTTGGTCGTACATATAATGTTGAACTTAAAAAATTGACATTTGACTCTTTATATTATATGTAACTTATTTTTGTTGTTTTCAAGCATTCATGTTAGAAGAAGTCACTTTGAAAAAGCGATGTATTATAAAAAAATGTATTAGTTCAAAGTAAACCTATTCTAGCAACAAAGTATCCATTGATCACATTTCCAGTCTTTTTTCTACACATCTCCAGTGACAAGACTATTTTGATTTCTTATAAAAATAAAAATAACACATCTTTTAATTAGTAATATGTTTTATATAAGATGCTCTATCGGTTCTATTTATATATATTTTCGCTATTAAATTGATATGTTTTAACTATTTGTAGGAAAAGTAACAGTCATTTTTATTTTCAAAAATATCTTATCTGGCGAAAAGCTCGGGAAAGTATAATTGTATTATTATTTCGATTATAGAAGTATTAATATATTATTGGGTATAGATTATTGGCGAATTCTGCTGTTATTTCCTGTTGCTCAGCATAATATTGCTCTTTAGGTACCTAGTTTCCTCTTGATTTATGCGAATCCAATCGATTAACGGATCATCGATCATCTATAGAGAATAACAATGCTGAGTATAAAATAGTTTATGTTCAGACTAAATAGATGTATGCTTCTTTTTACTGAGTGTTGATAGACGGAATCAGGTTTGGAATATGTGGCAATATTATAATGTCTTCTGTTTGTAACATTAGTCTGGCATATTTGTCGTTATTACGTCTTTTAATTCGATTTCTCTCAATTGGTTTTATATAATTTTTTATCGATTATTTGTATAACGCAGAAAAGTTCTAAATTCATGTGCCTATATGTTATATCATAATATGTATAGTATATTATACTACAGCATTTTATTGTATTTTTCTGAAATAGCCTTGTTTCAAATTATTTTAGCACTGATGCATTATAGATAATAATACCGTAATATTTTAATGAAATGTCTATCATACTGTCTGCATAGCGTTGTCTGCCTTTTACTCTGCCGCATGGTAATATATAATTTCTTACATTACCTTATATTTTACATTCTTTGTAAAATGGTGTTACCGTAGCTATACTTCAAAATAAATTATTCATAAACGTGATTATGCTTCCTTTGTTTAATACTAAAAATTAGTGTAAAAAAACGCTAAATGATGATGATGGAAATAATTATTTTTCTATTTTGTATTCATTCTTCAGTTATTCATGACTTATATGGAAAAGCTATTTGTAATAGTAGCAACAATTTCAAAGCAATAATAAAACAATTTCAAATTATCCTTTTGTTATTGAGAAGTGTATTGTTTTCGTCTTATGTAAAAACCTTCTATGGTTACGATAATGTTTTTATAAAAACACAATATATATATATAAAAAATAATTATATTGTTACATAATCAATATAATCAATATATTTTAATCATTATTTAAATTCTTCTACATAATATATATAGATATATATAAGTATCAATATTTTTGTGTTACTTATTTTGTACTTTAAAATAAATAACTTCTTCAAATTTTTGTAAACGTTATAAAAATGTCCTTCTAAATTAAAAATATATAATACTGTATTAGTTACCAGAATTGATACCAAAAGATATATTTATTTAGTATAAAAAAATACAGCGATAGAAATTGTGTTAACAATTGATATAAAATGAAAACGTTTTAAACAAGAAAGTGCTTTTGCCTATGTTCATTGACCTTTAACCTGCTTATTACTTATTTATTGTAGTGACAGTTCATAGAAAGTTGACTATACTCTCTAATGAGGTGTTTGACTTCACACCATTTATTGTGTTAGTCGATTAGAATTGCTATTGTACACTTCTACTATGACAATGTTTCTACTGGCGCAACATTCTTACCTCGTTTAAATTATAGTAGATCTATGGCTTTGACTTGCACATACTGTGTCATTAGCTTCCTACTAATGACTAGTTTTTCTGTCATTTAACAACGAATTTATGATCTAGCTACTGTGGTTTCTTCTGAACACTGAATATTGATATAAATTTATGTGCATTGTCGATATTATTATATATTTATTCTAACTTCAAGTTTCTTCTTGTTTTTGCAAGCGACTTAGGCTTTTTATAAGGCGGTCTTTATTTATTATTAATGCAACCAAAATAAGAGAAATGAAAAACAAAATATCTCGGTTTAAATTTTTGTGTACGATTCGCCATATGACAAAGTAATTATTATAATTTATGATTCATCTGATTTTTCTTGTACTTGGGTGATTATATACACAAGATATTCGATGATAAACATGACTATATTAGATGAGATGAGATGAGATGACTTTGTTAAATTATTTTTTCTATTTCAAGTCAATTACAAATCTCTCATGAAGTAAAACAAAACTAAAAGAAACTAAATTTCCTACCTCTATAATTTTTGCTTTGTTCTATATATAGGTGGTGGTAGACCTTTTGGTATTGTGGTACTTGTATTATCTTTTATGTGGTTCATGTCGAGCTAGATACAGATAAGGTGGGGTTTCATTATTGGGGACTTGTGAAGAGCGGAGAGCAGGTGATATTGTAGACTCGAAGTTCTCCATTTCTAATGAGAAAGCAAGACATTATAGAAACATATGAACCCTAAAGAGTGCCCATAGACAGTCTTTATATTAGTTTGCTCTTTATAGTTCTTATCTGATTATCTCTCTCAACAACTATGTTTCTTTTTTCTCGTTGCAAGTGTATACGCGCATCATTCTGTTATCTAGTAGATCGTCACTGGACTTTTTAATTATGTATTGATTCTCTTTCAACCAGCTGGCTCCCTTGGTGTCTTAAAACTCTGAGCATCTCGACAACGACGTCATGTATTCAGAGCTTTATTTTCCTTAAAAATAAGCTTTGCTCTCCATTTACGTAATACATATTTGCTCTCCATCCGTGGTAATACAGTCGGGGAAGATGAGATAACTAAATAAAATGAAATTTCGTACTTGTACAACACACCATGAGACTGTCGCGGAGACTAAATTGATTTGGTCAACCCGTGTTGTCGGCATTTGAAATCGAGAAAAGTTGATTATTTAATTATAATGGGATTTGAGTTGATACCTGCCTCGCGTGTATTGTATGTTTCTTCTTCTCAAATTGACTAGAGAGCGTAGAGTAATTCTAAAACATATTTAATTTCTTCCTCTAAAAAATAGCAGACTATAATAGATTTTCCTTTTTTGGATATACATAAATAGGTATACTTTCTCTTCTTGTATTTGGCTTTTCCTAACCAATGTAACATTATTTTTCAGTATTGTGCACATGTATATATTAGTGACCACTTTAGTTGACGAAGCACATCCCAAACTGAGTCGTCGTTATGTTTATCTTATGATTAAGCTTTTTTACTTAACTTGTTGATCTGTAGCTAAAAACAGCTGTCGTTCATATTCGTTACCGATAGCGTCTGTTCATACGAAAGCGTATAGACTAAGCATATAACATGTATTTCAAAACACATGCCTTCTATTACATGAATTACTATGCCCATTTACCATTTATTATGTGTTTACAAGTCTGTAGGCTATACATTTATTACTTGATTGCATTACAATTTTGGAGAGATCTTCGTTAAATCCCTTTATAGTCACGCATAAAATTAATATAAATAATATTGACTAAAATGCAAAAATTGCTTAAAAGCTATTACTTTATTAGGCTAGTAAGTATCTATATTCAAAATATCTAACGTTATACATATATAACGTTAAACTCAAATATCTTAGATAGAAATATTTATATACATATATATATATCCTATATGTATATATGTGCTCATTATATATAGTATGTACATTTAATTATAATTTTTATTATATTGTTATATTAAAACATATTTCACGGAAAATATACTTATTGATGCACACTCGTACAGCCCAAAATTGTATTTGTTGTTTCTAAATAAAAAAATATTTTACAAAAAATATCTGCTTTATTACTTTCTCTATGTTTTGCAAACATATGAATGTTATATAACTGGCAGGTCTTTAACGCTTTCGTCGTTAAATAATGTTTTGTGGTTGAATATCATAATTTTATATTTTTGTTTTTTTAATTTTTTATAGTACTGATAAATGAATTGACATATATTGTATTTATTCAATTATAATTATTAAATAGATAATATGTTTGTTACATGCATTGTTATTATATTATGCCAGTGTTGTTAGTGTCGTTTAATGTGTTTATTTTATTCAGTTTAATATTTTTATCTAAAGCTCATTTTATTTGTATGATACTTTAATTAAACAAACGATTACACATAGTTTATTTTATTTTCATTATAACATTTAATGTACCATTTTACATGATTTATTAATATTATCATCGACGTCAAACAACGTACTAGATCTATTTTTTCTAAGGTAAAGTATAATATTTCAGTGAAGCGTAACATTTACATATTTTATCTATTTGAATAACTATCCTTACTGTAAATAGCCCTCGGCTAGGATTTTGTTTTATTCATATTCAAAAATGTTGCTTTTATCATTATGTTAAAATTATTGCCGTTTCCCAATTAACATACCTATTATGCTGGCCAACTATATTTAAAAAAATCATTTCTCTTCCTTTAGCTTCGAATTTATATAATGTAATATCCCTTTAAGAAGTCATTATAAACTTGGATTTTTTTAATGCCGGTATCCTAATCCCTATTTCTGTAAGTTGTCTTTCTTTTTGAGAATCAGATTTTAATCCTTTTCGATAAAGGAAGTGATAGGAAAAAGATATATTTTATGGAAATTTTTTAATCTATAAGCTACTTTGAAGGATATTGTTTATCTTTTATGGTGTATTTTATGTCTATATAATATATACAATATATAAACGATGAAGCAATAAAATTATGCTAATTTGATGCTAGTTTCATTGTTTTTAAAACTTTTCTTTCCTTTTGTTTGTTTTAACTTGCTTAGTTGGAATGCACGCAGGCTGCCCGCGAGATTGCAATCAGCGAGGGTTCTGTCGTAACGGCGCCTGCGATTGTTATAACGGTTTCAAGGGACAGGACTGCTCAATACGTAAGTTTTTAACTTCCTTCAAAATCCTTTATCACTTTTAAATTTAAATAATAATTCATCAGCAACTTAAATGAATAAGTAAGTATACGAATTATGCAAATGCTTAATTACAACTCTCCGCTGTCGATTGAAAATATCAGTTGATCTTAAAACATTTAATTTAGTTCAAACAACTTATAAAGTAAATTTCACGATTTGGAGAATGCTCCAATTATATTGACCATACAATTCCCTTGAGGATATTAACAAAAACAGATTATTTTTGGCTGAATTTTAAAAATATTTTCATGTATAGCTACAATAAATTAATGTTGTCTATAAAATATTCCTATTATAGCCTAAGAGTTAATTTTTTTCCCTTCTATACTACTCTGTCTATATTTAAGTACTTAAACTAATGTTCCACGTTTGAATCGTGACCTTGTATGCACTGTTTTTTACCTCTTTACACGAAGACCCTTAACGGTCGGCTTTTGTATGTTTTAGATTGAGCATATTTCAAGTCCCTTTTAGACTTTAATAGTGGCTTTTGTAACTCCTTTGGGAAACTGTGTTGGAAACACTAAAGCCTTTTTATTTGACAGTCCCTCAATTCTATCTCTGCTCACTGTTATAGCTTTCTTGATTTTCTACCCTGATTTGTAGGTTAAACTAAATATATAATTTTAATTTTTTTAGAAGTAGGTTATGTCATTGGATATGTGTATTTTAATATTATGTAAGGTTAACATTGTATCTTATTTATTTTTGAAATGCTGAATAAATAAGGCAGTTTTTCAATCAGATGTTACACTATCATAAATGTGAGTCATTTTAAAAATAATTTCTAAAATGATATTTATAATTTTCAAACTAATGCAACGTGTGCACTAATTACAGTAATTCGTCATTTTTTTAGGTTATATTTCAATTTATAATGAGCTTTTTATATAGTTAATTTATTTTCTATATATATATAAATGTATAGATGAAACGTTGTTATATTTAATTTCAAGATATAAGCACAACTTTTTTTCAATGTTATATTTTAATGAAAAATATATGTTACAATTCATCGAAAAAGTTTTGAACCTTATCTCAAGTCGTCTTTTTCAAAATAATTTTTATCTAATGTACACTAACCGAACAAGAATGAACTATTTATAGACGTCCCTTTTAAGCATATATATACATGTTGGGCAAATATACACCACGCACAATTTGTTGTCATATAAAAATGGTGTTTCACGTAAATCGTGATTTATCGCGAGAGGTAGTATTTTAAATATACACGTACTGATAAAAGAAGTTTTTCGAAACTTATAGACTACCTCCTATAATATGAGACTCTGTCCTATCAAAAAAATTTGATTTAGATGCTACAAAGCTATAAAACAAAAAAGCCAGTCTTTTTTATCGATACAATTTCAACTGTTATCGATCTGTATTTTGCTTGCTTCTCTCCATTAGCCGAGATACAAGTAGTGTGCAGTGACCATGGCCGCTACGAAGGCGGTATCTGCCACTGCTACCCCCAGTGGAAAGGGCGTGAATGCGAGGTTCTCTGGTCTGACTGCTTGGACTCCACCTGCTCGGGAAATGGACGCTGTGTCGCCGGTCTGTGTAAATGCTATCCGGGCTTTGAGGGCGAAAGCTGTCAGAAAGGTGTGCCTCCCTCTATACCCTTTGTCTTTTTTTTGGCCTGTCTAAGATCATCATTGATACATAGATATAGAGGATTTAATAAAATATCTTTAAATCAAAATGTATACATTAGAAAAATGAAAAATTGGGCAATATGTTAACTCTATATTTAAAATTTTACGTTATTTTTCAATCTTTCTGAATTTATCAAACAATTTTAAACTGAATTTTAGCTATTTCAATCGTTTTGAAACTTTATATGCTTTTAGAAATTTACTCAGAATTTTAATTTCAAATTTATACTCAAATATCTACCTTGCACTATAGATTAGCTTTAAATTACATTTTCTTTAAGAATAAGACATACAACTAGACGCTTCTGTCAAGTGAAAGCAGCTTTATTATTTTATAATTTAGTAAATAGCATTTTAGTTTAAAAAGTAGTATTACTTTTCATTAATATAATTGACCTGCCATAGGGCTATAGCACGAGTTTAATATTGTGCTACATTATTGTTATATACATACAATTTTATCATATACATGTATGTCATAACGTATAGTAATCTTATATTTATATATAAATTTTGATCTAGTTTACGAATAAGCATTAATGAATGTAACATAAGAAAATACAAATTATATATATAAGATATACATATTATGCGTAATTAGTATTAATTATTTTTCTTTATAATATACTTGTGTGAAATTTTATTAAATGTTGATTAAGTTGTTAAACCTTATTTTATTGTCTTAAAATACTTTCTAAAATATATTAAATAAACAATACTTCATATTCTTATATGTTAATATAACTTTATTTCCCAGAAATGATTTTTTTTTCTACTCAACTGCTTTTGTAGCGTAAAATCAGTTTACATTTGAGTATTTCTGTATTAGCGAGTGTGAGGTCACTGTTTGTGATTTTACATTTTTCGTTTATAGTAATGATTGTATAAATTACAGCACTTTACTTTTACTGCACCTAGCGTAAACACATATACCTACCAACACTTATGCCTACTATATAGCAAAATGTGTGTAACGAACAATTTATTATAGAGAACCCAGTGTAATTCTTCTGTTTGTTCATTTGCAGCATGAACGAGCCTTAATATTGCATATTATAATGATCATTTAGAAATTCCAGCAGAATTCCTACGACCACCCACTGATCATTATGTATTGTTCTAATTATTTGTGTTATAACAGTATAATTACTGATTCTTTTATTGTAAGACATTTACTACGTTACCTAATAATCATCTAATTTAAAACGAATTAGTTTGTTACAGTTAAATTCAAACTAATTAATCACTTATATATCGTGCTACATTGTGTAATACACATTTAAATATGCTAGTTTTATTTAAGTGTTAAAATTTCATTTTTAATTAGCATGTAATTAATTTTTGAATTTTATAATTCTTTTGATTTTATAATCTTGATTATAACAAACTCCTTCGTAATTGAATATTTCAGGCATGTGTTTACTGTTTATTAATTCGTATTGTATAAAAGTATTTTGTTTGCATATTTTAATAAAATTTTCAATAATGCATAGCTTCTTAAGAATTCTAGTAAAAAACATTCATTATATACTTAACTACAATAAGTGAGTTTAAGTTTGGAAAACTGGCTCTTTAAAACCTGTAAAAAATTTGAAAAGTTTTAAATACCACTATACCAGGTTTTAAAGAAGTTTTGAAAATCTAACTTTGATGGGCTTAACAAGGTTTTTGAAATACTTTTAATAATGTATTGAACGTTATTGAGTACGAAACCAATTATTCTTTTAATTCCTGAAAAAATAACTCAATTTGAAACGCTTAGTGTGGAGCGAAAAAAATGCTTTTTCTTATTGAATTATTTAATAACAAAGCATACTAAATTTCTGGAATATAAAGTAAACTTAAAAAGTTTTGAATTTCTAGGAGATTAAAAATATAGATATGAAATTAATATGAAAACTTTATTGAACGGATTGAACTGTGAAATAATAGCAGCAAAAATTTTTCAATCCGTTTTTTTAACTAAGTAATATTATAAGTTTATATTTTGCTATCAATTACTTATTTAAAATTTCATCTGAACCCTATCCATATTGGTTTTAGTTGTGATTTTTAATTAAACAAATAGAGCAGTGTATAATTTTAACTGCCAGAACTTTTCTTAAAATAAAGTTTTTAAACTTTTCGTGTAATATTTACTATACTAATATTCACATAATGTAAATATACCACACCCTAAAAATGCACCCTTATTGGCAAAAATCCTTAAAATCGACTTTTAATATATATAATATCGAAGAAATACTGATTCTGGTATTGATTTGTTTCATAATATAATAAATCGAGAAGTACAATAAAAAATATTTTTGTAAAAATTAAAAAATATATATTTTAATTAATTTTATTTTTTAATCTTCTTATTTATATAAAATATTATTTTTGAATTGAAATATGTTATAAACATCTTTGTTTAACTACATGCGAAGTTTTAAAATTCTAGTCTATTGGTAAGTTCAAAAATTATTGGGCGATGGTTTCAGATATGTTTAATGTCTAGTACATTGTTGCGGTAACATTTATGGTTTTTACTATAATAGGTATGCTACTACTATCTCCACTTTATACATGGCATATCTCATGTCATATCAGTCCAGTCTATCTCGGGAATAAAAACAGAACCTCTGCATGGCGGGTTTGTTTCCATGTATCTACTGATTAACGTTAGCTCTTCAATATGTAGGTACGTGTGTAGAAAAATCTCGATATGCCGATAATTCTGTGTTTAGGTATGTACGTACATCCCAGTTATACTTTTATGTATAGTATAGTCAAACTGTGCTTTACACAGACTATCGTACAACTAAATACGAAAGCCTAGGTTATTATAACTACTATTGGTTGAGATTTAGAATATAGAAGTACCTAAGTTTTCGGCTATATTACACGGAATGTATAGTGTGAATGCGCAATAGTCCTACCAAGGGAATATCCCTCTGGTGTAAGTGATTTTTTTCTCACATCAAATGCCGTTTAGTCCGGTTATCTTATATAATTTGTACATGTGTATGAAGAAAAGGTTACAGTTTTTTTAAGTTTAGCTAACTATACATAATAGTTAGGTATTGGGTGTGACTGGTAATCCAAATTTAATCGACCGTGGGATAACATTTTCAAAAGGCTGGTAGGCCGGTAAGGTAATAGTTCCGGTGACTGTCACATTATGCATAATGCATGTTATGTAAGTAATATGGTTGTTTGAGACTATCGTATATTTTGGAATGTGAGAGGATTTCCCCTTCACAGTAAAATAAGTAATGTATAGATCTATTTAGATCTAGTAAAAGTCAGACTATGCCAATGTCTTTTGCTATTTTGATATATCTTTAATTTTTTTACTAAGCTACAATGTTTATTCTTAATTGTTTTTATTCTAATAAAAACGCTGGTGATATATTTATAGTCATTCACAGATTCATAGTCATTATATAGATTCAGGAGAAAAATCAATAACAGTGCCCAATGTCTTTTACAAGTTTGACATATCTTTAATTTTTTAACTAAGCTATATAGTTTTTTTCCTAATTATTTTTCTCCTAATAAAAAATACTGCTGGTATATATATAGTCATTCCTGTATAGTGATTCAATATAAAATTGATGATTGCAAAATTATATTATAACATTGATATTATAATACGCATAATCCCGCTTATCTTGAAAATATTAAATACATAGTAATTGTTATTTAGGTACAATTTCATGCTAAGAGCTTGTAAACATGTTTACAGTGGAATTTTCTATTAATTTGAAATTAAAACTAAATTGACTAGATTAAACTGATTGACTGTAAAACTATGTCTACAATTTCAACTTTTATTTGAAAGCGTTTTTCGACTGCATCGTTACAAAAAAAATATAATAATAATGTAGGGGGTAATACGTTTTTTCTTTTCTTTTTGAAAGCTTTAAACATAATTGAGATAATAATAGTTTCGTTTTCTACTCAAATTTCTTCAATCCTTGTTTCCTATACCCCCACTCTTCTATCCACTTTTTAATTCACTCACTACTTCTCTTGGTATTTAGTCGATTCAATTAAGTCAAGTATGCCCAATTAGTCTTGCTAATGAAGACGCAGATCTTTTGTGGGGAACACGACTCAACCATAATTAAATAATTTCGGTGGCAAAGGTTCGCTGTCTCACTAGCCTTCATATTAATTCAATAATTGCTTCATAACTGCATTACAAAATCAATGTTCTATCTTTACTAAATGTAGGCATAACAATATGGGAGGAAGAGAAAGAGATGCACAATAATGGATGATGAGGGAATACAACTTTTATGAATAGTGTTTTTCTAGTGGATAAATAAATATTGTAATAATATATTATCAAGTCTATATATATATATGTACAATAAAATATGTATAATTAAATCTCTATCTTGTACTCCGAGAAATATAATTTTACTTGAAATTGTTATTCCAATTTTTGAAACTACACGTTTACGTTATGTTTGCATTTCATTATGTTGTCTATTGTCCTAAAACTGTTCTTTTAATATAATATTATAATATTATTCATTTTACATAAAATTGTTTTTGTTTCTCCGGATGTTCTAAATGAAGAATTTTCTCCTCATTATCCCTCTTCAATTCTGTTCGTAATTTGACTTTATAGGTCATAGGTGTGCGGTGTTAATATATGTGTGACGTGTGTCTCTTATGAATAACGTCTAATCCGCGTGTGGACTTATTGCCATTGATTGTTGTCGCTAATTTTGGTTAACAGAAAGAAATTGACACACACGCCTGCTTGCCCCCTTTGAACACAGCAAGCAGGCAAGCCAATCTGTCAATCACGAATGATTTCCATTCTCCACCCCTTCCCTTTCATTTAAGTAGGTAATCTCTCATCGCATGATCTCACACTCTCCATGATCCTGCTATTATAGTAAAGGTATAGCATTATCAATATTATAGGTGAAGTAGACGCTATCGGTTTTTAGTGAATATTAATCATGTTTCAAAATTGAATAAAGTAATTTTCAAAGAACGTCAGAACTTGGAGCTCTTGGATACTAAAACAATACGTTATCGTTTTATTATAAAGATTGTTACTTTATAATATCTTGCTTTTATAAAAGCATACCTTGCTGCTGAATATCCAAATTGTTATAAAATGTTACAATTATTTTCATTGTGTAAAGCTTGTCAACCATAGTTTTTAATTTTAGTGATTATAGCTGAATAATACTTTGTTGATATCAAATAATTTCTTTTCTTTTGTGATCTCCGAAACATGCAGAGTTTTATTTGTTTTTGTATATCTCGTTTCATTATATTAAAGCACACCTAAATTGATTTTTGCACGTTAGATGCCAATTTAATTGTTTTAATCATGTTTATTCCTTTTTCCTCCAACTAACACGCGAAACATTAATTCGTGGCAGGCAATGCGTTTCTCAATTAGGATGTAAAATAATTCTTTATAGGCGTTAAAATTGAAGATATAGCATTTTCGAATTCATGTTCTCTTTGAAATTGTCAATTAATCAATATGCTAGTAAATATCTTATTTTACTTCTATATAAATAGAATTAAGCTGCGTTAGTCACAAACATTAAACAAATTAAAGATTAAAAATGTAGTGTACCTAAGCTAAATTTGTGATAATTAATACAATGTCAAGGAAATAAACAAAAAATACCCACAACTCATACTCATACACTTATAAATAGATATTCTTATATACTCATATTATATGTTTAAATATACATTTTATATCGATGCCAGGAGAATTTCCTCGTCCATCCTCCCAGTGGAATATGTCTTCAGGATATACTTTTGACATCCCATTCATTTGTAACTTTGACGCGCGATCATGACCTCTTTTTCTACTCTCTCCTTGGGCTTATTAGTTGGTTTTAAATAGAAGGGATGGGACAAGATGAAGAGATCCTGGGCGGCAGGGAAAGATACTCATCCTGTTCTCATGAGAAGAAGCGATTTACAGACGTAAACTTATTGTATTTGGAGATGAGCGAGGGTTTTCCTTCTATGTAACAAGAGAAATATAAATTTAGCCAAGGGATAGATCATCAACCCGAAGACCATGGACCGACCATAGCCTATAAACATCCTTCCAACTCCTACAATTTCCAACAAACCGATGCGGTTCTGACTGTCTATACTACCAAAGTCATCAGTTATATTTGCAATTCTGCCTCTTGTGAATTGTGTTTGTGTGTATGTATCACTATCGCATCTCTAGTTGCTGCTTCTGCTTTTGAGTTCGCGAGGATGACGGTTGCTTTCTAGAAATGTCCTCAAGCAAGACTTGGCTGTTTTGTGTCTCATAAGACTGTCAAATTATTGTATCCTCTTTCTCTCAACCTCTTCTCTATTCTCTGTAATAATATATCAAATTGTCATGAGAAAGATGCATAAAACTTAAAAGCTGTCTAATCGTTTTCAAGTTGAACTTGATCTAAGTATAAGATATTTGTATAATATAAGGACTATGTACAAAATACTAACTTTATGTATATATTATCTACCAACAAATGATATTTATATTTTAAATAAAATATTGATGACCAAAACAAGGTATTATTTGATTTTTATACACTAAATATTTTGGTTCAAAAGTTATATTTGAATATTTTTAAAGCAAGTGCTTATAATTGTTTTGCATAATGATGTATATTTTTTGATACCATGATTGCTCATTTCTGTTGCTGAGTAAATTTTTAGTTATTTTATGCAAAAATTTTTGACTTTGACATTTAATTGACTGCTGTTTTATTCTTGATGAAGCTAGAAATTTATTTTAGGAAAAAAATTGTTTATACATTTAAAGCTGTTTTACCTTTTTTATCAATTGAATTTAGACTCATAAGTGGCACGAATTTACATGTCACAAATATTAAATTTATATTAAGCGTGTATAACTTGTGTATATATCGGTTCCACCCAAAAGTAAACAGTGCATACCTACTCGAAGTTTATTTCGCCATGTGGAAAGACATCTGCAACCGGTATAACTAACTTTAACTTCTTTTCTTCTATATGGGAAGCGTGTGGCCCAATGCAGTTCTATTTAGCCCTCAGGATATATGCTTAGCCATACGTTGTATATGCATTTGTCTCCTTGTCTATACAGTACTGTAAGACATAGTCAGTCTGTCTGATGCTTTTCCGAAGAATAATCATAATATGCCAGCTGCAGTTGATATAAAAGTCATCGCCATAAAGAAGATAACGAAATACATGATGAAAGTTGATACTGGATGTAGCTACCTTCATGGCACGAATGAGAAGAGGCGGAGGCTGCAAAATATGTGTTTACTTTTTTGAATGCCTACGTTGATACGTTGTAAAGAATACGAAAATAATTAGCGGCAGTCCTGTTGCGTCTGATATCGTCATCTGTGAAACAACAGGTTAATGTTTGTATGTGTATTTAGCATGAATGAAAATGGATGGATAGACTAAAATAGCGACTAAATGAACACGGATAGCTAGCTCATAGACGATCTGTTAACTGATGCAATTCTGGGAGTGTATGTGTTGTATTATACCTTTACGCACAAAGGAACTTTATTCGGAGGAAGTTCTATAAGCCCTCGAAACTATTAAATATCAGTACTTTTTTGTGTATAAATACAGTATTTTTATAGTACTCATATAATGTGCTTATGCATAATAATATTGAAATAGTATGTATTAGTACAGAGCAAGACATATTTTATTAGTATTCCTGTGTATTTATTATGTTTTAAATGAAAACTTTTATACATTTCAACTTTTATTTGTTTAATTTTTATTTAAAATGTGCTGTGTTAAAAGTAATATATTTGTACAGGAATAGTTTTGTGAGTTGTTTATTTAATTAAATCATAACTCACTATATATCTAAATATTACATAACATTCATATTGTTTCTTGAAATAACATATCTATGTAAACTAGGAATACTTTATCTGTAGCCCATAATTTCTTCATCACGAAAATATAGGCATCGATAGGTAAACATTTTGTCTCTAATTGAAAATACATTTTAACGCCTCTAAACACCATTCGTTTTCTCCAAGCGTTTGTTAAATATATACATTGCGTGTGTGTTTTAACATAAAATCAGCTGAATAAACTTATCTTGTTTTCTATATTTAACCATCTCACAACCTTGTATGTGGAATGTAAGTATAATATGTGATAATTGTGAATGTCGCTAATTCGTAACTCATTTTCGATATACCTACCTGTTAAAATAAATGTTTTATTTGGACAGCTTATGTAAAAAAGATCTATATTCTCATGATAATAGATATTTTTATTCAGTTAATAGAGTATTATACAATACTGCTTTATAAATTGATTTCATCCTAACATATAGTTCTATTAATTTTGTGAATGAGCTATATATTTTTATTATTTTACTATATTTATTATATACATATATATAATTATTATAAATTTATTGCTATATTTTTATTTCCTAAATATAATAATTATTCTTTAAACAACAATTCTCTAAAATAATTTTCCTGTTCTCTTTCCTAATATTCAGTTTCTATAAGATAGTTATTGAAAGCTTTCAAGGTTAGTTGACCCCTTTAATCTTATTAGTTGGGCTGTATATAATAATGTGTAATAATTGATGAATGTTCACGTTTTATTATTATTGAATATGATCCTTTTCCAACCCAATTAAATAGCCATAATACATAATTTATACTAAATATATAATAAGTAATAGTTATGTGATCAGTATCATGTAAATAGAATTCTGGCAGCTGAATATTTAATGTTACCGGAAATTGTTCGATATAATTGGCGAATTATTAACTTACTATCGATTTATTTGTTTCTACATTTAATGCAAAAGTTTGACCTAATATATTTTATAGTGTGGATTACATAGAAAACTGTTTGCCGTATAACTTTTTAAAATTCAAAGTTTTATAATTTTATATTTTGAATTAATTTTTAAGTAAATCATGTTACATTTTTTTTATTCTCTTATTTTTATTTGCATATCTTATGGAGGTATAATCTATAGTTATTCAAACCCTCAAGCTAACTAAAATTGGCTGATTGGATGTATGGCACCTTTAAAGGAAGATATAAAATAACTATCGGTATGGCTTTTTAATGTTTGTTAATTCAATTCATTACATTCTTTAATTCATAGTTTATTTTTTGTCTATAGTGATAATATGTTGGCATTTAATTTTTATCAATTTTATTAAATTGAAGAACAACTGTTTTATTTATCAATCTTCCTAAATATAACAGTATGAGGCACTACAATTATTATTTCATTGAAATGTAATATACAAAACTATAATTATTTTTCTATATATAGATAAATATAATAAATACTCGACCATTTGATATTATTGTCCTCTGTATTAATTTAAATAAATGGGGATCATATCAAACTTTACAATTGCATCGTTTATATTTTTCCTGTCATATTAAGTAAAATTTCTCTACTCCATTAAATCATGGTCATTATTGCAGTACGCTTAATTACCTCAAGAGAAATCTTTGTTGCGTAATTAAGCTAGAAAATTCGCTTATTTATAGTTTGTTAACGAATACTTATATATGCTCTGCACTGATACTCTATTACTTTAGTTGTAGGTATGTATAAACATTATTGCAATTCTAAGATATACAGATCTCGTATATAGTCTCACTTTTATATCATTAGCCTTATTATTTAGTATGAGGTCATTTGTCGGCTCATTTAATTGGTTGATAAACTATTATATTGCTAAATATTGGGCATGTTATGTACATTAAAAGGCTTCTATTGTTTCGTATCGTTAATTGTTTTTAATATTTGGCTAATATATATTTAGTACACTTTTGCTTCGAAACTTCTTGCTTTTTTAAGGAAAGTTTATTTTTTTGTTCAAATATATGGACAATAAAGCAACTTATGCGCTCAAATAGACATTTAATGAAGTAATTTTCGTATTGTTTATTAAGTCTGACTTTGACAAATTACAAGTTAATAAACAGTGACAGTCAATTATTGACCTAAATTGTGGCTTTTTAAAACGATATGTTTTTTTGCTATTGTAATGTTCTACTTTGCTTTTCAATACCATCTGCCCACTTGATTTAAAAAGGTAAAATATTTTTATGGATAACGTTTACGTATATATCTCCTTCATACGTACCTTCAGAATATTTGCTTAATGTGTTTTTCAAAAAGTTTAATTCGGATTATTACTTTTATACATAATTCTTTTTACATAATCCGTTTTATACATAATATTTGATTCATATACGATGCATCAATTATTTTTTCTTCACAAAAAATAATCATTGTTCATACATATTATATAACTGTGTAATAATTTATTTTGTTTTATTTTGTTTTGTTTTATTTTTGTAATATTCGTAGTCCTTTGTTAATTCTAATAAATATTTGAGAAAATAAATTTTCCTTCTGTCTTTAATATAGAGAATAAATGTTTTAAGTATTCAACAGTTTTATATTTATCTATTACACATTAGCGTATATATACTCAAGAAACATTATATTCTCCTTAGCTTGCATTTATTTTTATAGAAAAATTAGCACATTTCTGTTTTTAAAAAATATTGAAATTGTTTGCCTCTATATAATAACTATATACATAAATAATGTAGAAGCTACATGAACGCTTTTGGAACAGCGAATAAAACAAGTTGCACAAGCTTGATTGAAATAAACTATATTTTCTATTTAACTTGGGTAAAGTGGAAAAATGTTTGCGAAATATCTCTAACTTTTGCCTTTTTACCACATCGCCATACCACCAAGCTTCCCTAATTCTACAAGTGAATGGTGTTCACATTGCATTGTGGTGTTTTATATATCGCGTGTGATTCATCTTCGGTTGAAGTTTCCTGCAATTATTTTCTACTCAGTTAAATTGAGTTCTCTTTCTTTTCTTCTGGTCTGACTTTGAATATATAATGTACATACAGGCATACGAATGTGTTTATTTATGTCAAGTTGAATAGTCTCTCTTTCACAGATAATTTAAATAAATAGTTTGTTTATAAAGAGAGAGAAGAGTCGATAGATGCTAAATGTACACAATAAAATAAGATGCTAAAATCATGATTACGTAATGCTGGATGTTCTAAATTAGGGGAATTTAACTTCAAAGTCAAATTATTATTGTGAGATAGCGTTCAATTCATTCGTCAAATCGTATAAAAGGCTCATTTAATTTGATCAATTTAAATGCTCAGATTAATTAAAGCTCTTTTGTTAATACTTGCATGCAGTTTCAATTTCATTTGTGTAAAATTATAAGCATGCTTTTGTATAATATATCTGTCAATTTAAACAGTAATCATAGTTAATTGATAAATGTTCTTATGTTGTTTTTGTAATATTTAAATTTTCTTTCCTTATTTTAAACCCTACTTTTCATTCAACTCATATTTTTTCTAGCCTGTCATTTACGATTATTTTTTACCGTTATAGTATTCATTTTAAAACTATTATAATATCAATAATGTTATTGATATAAAACAATTATGGATATTTATATCATCCTCATAAAGGTTTATTTTTTAAAAATTAAAAAGGATAATCGCTTTCTCGCATTTCATTGACAAAGAAAAATGACAACCAATTGGAAAATTTTATACCTATATGCAAATATATATATGATGTAATATAAATAATTTTCTAATTGTGTTAAAGTATGCATACTACACATATTAATTATATAGGTACATAGGTATTACTATTTCTTATTTTTTTGTTTTTCGTGTCGCTTATAATTGGTTTTCGTCTGTAAGTTGTAACTTGGGTGACTCACAATTTACAAACCAGCTATAAGCTACATATTACTATATAACGCGTGTGTCTGGAAATTGAGAATGCTAAATTCACACGAAATGGCTTTTTTTTCCTATTTATAATTTTTTGTTCCCTTGCTATACTTATTACCTTATCTTCATTATTTACTTGTGAATACCCCAAACAAATATTTAGCTTCGTGTATCTTTGTAGAAGTTTTCAAGAAAGCCTTTTTATCTTTCAACCTACTTTTCTACATTATTTACATTCATGTATGTCCCCATTCAGTCAAACTTATTTTACAATTTAAATTACGATGCTATGATCCTATTTTTCCTACTCGAAGGTTTCCTTTGCATGCCAAATATACAGTTATATTTTATATAGTCGGCATTTATGATTCCGTGAATATAATTCTATTAATTGTTTCGCTTTCAGGTTTTTCACAGTTTTTTTAATGACACGCCCTAAATTTCTGAGAAACAATTCTCTAAACAATAATCTCTAAAAAAGTATTATACTATACGCCCTGATATTAAAATAATATAGGAAATTGCAAAGATAGTTACTAAGATAGTGAAAATTTACACTATTGACAATTCAAACTGTTGTTGGATAAATAGTTTTAGCTTTATTATTAAAATAACATTTAACAAAAAATTAGATTTGATTTGATTATTAAAAAAAACTAAACTTATATTGGTTATACATAATTTGATTCAGAAAACTATTTGTTCCTAACTGTTGGTCAAATGAATGTATTCATTAATATTATATTATAGTAATTCTTAAATAAACCTTATTTAAAAAATTCACTGGATAATTATTTATCCACAATAGTCATTTTTAAATAATTCCTCGACTGAGTCAATTTGTTGGTTATTCTGAAATGTAACTATTATTTTTATTCGCCCACCACCATTGTATTTATCCCTTCCTCCAGTAAGCTGTGTCTCACCCAACTGCTCTCAACATGGTATTTGCGAGGCGGGTGGCAAGTGTCGATGCTTCGAGGGTTGGACGGGGCCAGCCTGTGACCAATCAGCGCTCAGCAAAGCCCTTGGACCAGGAGGGGGATCTCGAGGAGGGCCTGATAGCAGTCCTGGACCGCTCACACCCGCCTGTTCCAACAGAGGGGCACTGAAGGCCGGGAAGTGTGTCTGTCTCCTTGGTTACAGTGGGGATATCTGCGAGAAAGGTTAGTTGTTTGGTGTATGTGGAGTATTTTGGTGTAATGTGGGTTTTACACTTTTTGTCCAGTAAAAGCACATAGGTATATGTGTAGAGTTGCATTGACAAAATATTATTATTAGAGTTCTCATAATTCTAGAACACGATTCTATAATTTGCTTTTAAGTGATTGTTGTTTATAAAAGTTCGGTAGAGAGTATATTATTTAAAAATGGGAAAAACACCCAACAATAAACTGAAATACAGTTTAATTCACAAAACGTTTCGAGACAACAATGTCCCCTCTTCAGATATAATAAATATAAAATTTGCAGGTAATATTACATAATAGTCTAGATTAAATTTAATGAATCAAGAAAACAAAATTGAATACAAGGCGGTTTAAATAGTATGACGTCTATTACAAGACATTAAAAACATTAGAAAAATGACAGAAAAAGATAGAAATTATAAAAACGTATTGTATTTAAGAGAGAATTGTGAGTAATTAAAGCATTTAATAACTTTATGCTTTTTAAATAGTGGCTTATTTTATATTTATAGATAGCTTGTAAAACATATGTTTATGATATAATGAACACTAAAATGTACTGTATTATTTTAACAATATAACAAGTTGATAACTAGTAATTAACATAAACATTGTTTTAAAAAAGTTTATTTTTTCTAGGCGAATTTTAATTACCAAACCTTATTTTTGTATCTGCCAAAACAGTTTGGGTCTGAATAGTATCATGGTTTATATTATTTCATTTAGAATGAAATATTGTTTAAATACTTAACAAAAATTCTAGTTTTATATTGTTAGTAGAAATATGTTAAATTGTATATTTCTTTATGACAAGTTTGTTGCTTCAGACTATATTTAGCTTTCGATATTGCTTTTTATTGAGTACATTTGATATTGCTTCTATTGTAAATAAAATTTAAAATCATAATATGTAGGCCACAAGTATTATTATTATGTAATACTTTATTCGTTTTGAACGTGTTTCAGGTTCTTGCTCAGTCCACTGCCAAAACGGTCTGTGTAAGGACGGCCAATGTGTTTGTCAAAAGGGCTGGGAAGGTCCCCAATGCGATCAACAGCGTTGTGACGACCGATGTTATGATCATGGAAAGTGTACGAAAGGAACCTGCCATTGTTTTATTGGCTGGTATGGAAGACACTGTTCTTTGGGTAAGTGTCTTTTATAATAATGTGATGTTGCTTTCTGTTTGAATTGTATAGGTCTTGCGCACATGTGTCTATAATAGTTTTTTAGAAACCTTCAGTTTGGCTACATTTTGATTATTTAAATTAAGTAATAAAAATTTGAGTAGGTACGTATTCTATAAAATAAAATGATTTTTATGTTTAATATATGTTTAAAAACACAATAGCAAATAACAACTTTCAATTTAATTTTTCCAGCAATTTTTTTAAATACTTTATTTAAACTATTATATACTAATATTTTTACATACCTTTGAATTTGATTTTTTAAGTGCTATTACTTGATTATGCTATTTTAATTGATTGCTGTAATGTCGAGTTTTGAATTCATACAATTCGCAAATCACTCACATGACTATATTTATATGTACATTATATAACCAGATGTATTGCACCACTAGTGATATATTTCAAAAGCACAAACATAGCTATATAATGAATTGCTAGATATTTCAATAAGCCTGGAATTTCATTTCTCAGGATAGTTTTTGTAGTCCATTAATATGCAAATATATTATTTCATGTACTTATACTAGTAGAGATCCTTTTTACCATAGAGTACACATGTGTACTCTATGCTTTTTACCTTTAGATCAGTATAGCTTCCTAACAAACCTGTAGAATACCCTATGTGTTGACTATGTTTTTAAAATACTTCAATATCATCAAACTTTTACTACCTTTTATTTTCATTTATTTAATCTCAATATTCTATTTGAAGTATCTTAACAAAATATGATTTTTAATATTTGTATTAAGAATTATGTATCATAACGTCAATAAGTTATCTCGTAATAATATAACTTTATCATTTGTCAGTCTAATATGAATCATCATAAACTGTATTCTATTCACCAATGCATTTTTTTAATCTTGAGCTTAAATTTCCTGTGCTCATGAATAGTATAATAATGTGTTAGTTTCTATTGTAGAAACTAATTGACTTGCGATTGATTATAACCAAAATCCTACATTTGCCCCTTGATTCTCCTGATTAGTTCTTCTTGGTTAATTAATATATGCCTCAACAAATCTGATCATCAACATGTCATAACTTTCCTTTCTTCTTCTCTCCCTTTATCATTATTTCTGTCTCTCTCGCTTTTATTATCTGAATATTGAACTTCCATATCGTGTCCTAAATTCCTCATATATTTCTTTGCTCATAAGTATAAACTTTTGAGTGGATATGTTTCAAACGCTCGCTAAATTGTACTATTTTAATAATTTTCTTTATACCTATATATTATATTCTCCCACCTATTTTTTCAACCATATATTTATGCATAGTCCACGAATTTGTATCTTTTATTGTGGCGTTTATTCTCTTTTTTTAATGAAGCTGTTCACTCTTTTTTTCATGGATTGCTTGATTTTCAGGAGGTAATTCTTAATAAGAGTCTTGACGATCTGTGTCATTTATCGCAAGTGACGAGATTTCACTATATGTATCTTTTTTTTAACTTCTATACTATCTGTGGCATGCCCCATTTCTATACTTATGTCCATTGTGTCGTCGCTTTTTACTCAGTCTTGCATTATTTTATTATTAGAATTAGGTTTTTTTTTATATATATCAGTACATTTGGTATTTAGGCTTTCTACTGTCTGTATACATTATCTTTATATTAAAAGTATACTATAGTGGTACATATTTATATTGTATTGCCATTATGTATCTTTTACTTGTTTACAAGCTATCAAATATCAATAAATTAGTATTTAAAACCCTTTAAATTGTAATTTACAATGCACATATTTATGCAATTTCTAGTTTATCCAAAGCAACGCGGTTCGTTATCATTTTAAAGGGGTCTTAATTTTATGCTATGTATTTTCTTGGTGTTAAAATATCATACAGTTTTTGGTGTAAAATGTCTATTTTATTATCTAAAATGGAAATTTGGTGCACGCTTTTAATGGTGTGCCATTTAATCTTTAACTCTCCTATTTTCATTGCAATATTATATGTATGAAAATTTTAAATCTCTTGAGGTTCAAAATAGTTTTAAAAATGTCCCGATCTATTCATAACTTTCTTTGAAAGCATTTATTAGAGTTTTACTTTAGGTAATTAGGTATGTTTTATTCGATTATATGTTGTAAAGTGCTTTCTACATTACATTACTGTATTACAACGCAGCATGAAATTACTGACAGCATACATTTTATTATTTTCCTCATGCTTCGAGTTCACGAATGTTACTTAACATTTAACCAGAGCTTTCAATCAACAATCGATTGATTTGGACTCTGTCTTCACACCGCATCGTTATTATAATATCTATAATTTTGTTGTCCTTTTTAAATATTATATACCTTTAATGAGCTTTTTGAAATAACTAGTGCTCACATTATTGTATATATTATATTCAGTATTAGTTCATTTTTACTTCTTTACGTAATAGCTGTGAACTTTGTACTAAATAATTAATCCGGCATACTCACACTAATACCGCTCATTGTTATAGTGTAAATATGAATTTATGAGTATAATATTTCATCATATTTTCCCCATAAATGTCAATTCTTGTTGCAATGTAAGGCTACACATATATATAGATAATGTATTCTGATTTATTCAGACTTAATTATGATTATCTTATCAGAAAATGTTTAATTATTCCCTTTACGTAGATATATCACAACGAATATATGATTTCAAGTTAAGACATTAAACATTTTGTTATAGAATATAAAATGATATTTGTATGTATCTTTTTAATTTGTTTTATCGAATTTAAACGAGTTTTCCTTGACTATATTCACCTTATTTTTTATGAGAAACTGCTATTTAAGAAAAAATAATTTTCTTTTAATTAATAATGGGTTCTAATAAATGTGTTAATGTTTTCGTAAATAATATACTAAAAATAAAACTTTAATTTTATTTATTTTAATATCCACTTTAATGGATTTATTTTACGTTGCATCGATAACCTTTAAGCTCAAACTACCAACGATGTTTGTGAGTTTAATTAAGTATAACGTATATTTTTTGTGTGATTAATTATTTTTCACCAGACTTTCATAATCTTGTTACTAATATTCTTTATATTATATTCAAATTATTATAATATCTATATATTATAATGTAATGTATGTAATAGTTGTCAATAATGTTATATCTAAAACCTGCTTACCTGACTCATCTCTGTTCTACAGATGGTTGTCCGAAAGGCTGCAGCAAACAGGGTAAGTGTATCAAGAATAAGGTGGACAGCTCGTACCATTGCGCCTGTACGGAGCAGTGGAAGGGGCCAGCGTGTGATGTTGAACGAGAGATGCACTGCAATGACAGCATTGACAATGACAAGGGTGAGCGAGCACATACTTCTTCTGTAGTGCCGTCTAAACATTCAAACATCTGACAACAAGAATTTTAATTAATACTTTATTCAAATATTTTAGATGTATTGTTTGGATAGTAAGTTACATTAAATGGTATATATTAATTAGGTATTATTATTTGCATAATGTAGCGAAGGACTAGGTAATATAATGAATTATTTAATTAGTAATATCACAATACAAATGGAATAAAAAATATTTATGTAAGTATAAAGGTTTTTATTTTCTCAATAACTTTATTAATTTATTTTGGTTAGTAAATTTTTATTATTTCGATATCAAGAAATGAATGCTTATTAAGATATAATATTATAACACGCATGGATCTATATTTCATACTAGTATATAAGCATAATATTGTTTATTGTATAATATATTATTATTAGCCAAAAATAGTAAAAAGTGTGTTAGCTCATATCATAAAAGAATTGAAATAAGCGTAAAATGTGTTAGCTCTTTAAAAATATATTTGAC
>JAYRBW010128801.1:0-38432 GCA_036023295.1 Invenusta paracnida
CAAGGGCTCAATGGCTTGTGGGAAGCTGTTCAACAGGTTTGGCAGGACATCCCAGCCCCTTTGATAGCCAACCTGATAACCTCAATGAACAGGCGTGTCCAGATGGTCATTGATGCTCGTAGTGGTTCCATCAAGTACTAAGATTTACTTCCCCTACCCCATTATTATGAGAATGTGATAACTGCCCTCTTCAGGGCAACCACTCACTGATTGATTAATTTTCTTTCCTTAACTCACTATTATGAGAACGAGATAGCTGCCCTCTTCAGGCAACCATCCATTGATTGATTGAAGGAAATCTGAATATTCAGAATAAGCAGGCTTCCTCAAAGTCAACTGGCTCCTATCAATGCAATAACTACAACTGAGAAATCATTCTGGGTTAGACAGTGACCAAAACATGTTGAATTTTAATAAGTAAGTAGGTGAGACGTTTCTTTCCGCTGTATTTAGTATAAAAAATAATTATGAAGTATATAACTACTTTCAAGTAAAAATATGGAAACTCTACATGTACATATCCAAATTATGCTTTATTATATTATATTAGTATAGTTTTTTGTTTAAATTTATTTATATTTCATAATTACACATTTTAAAAATCTGAATAAATACACACAGCTTGGTGTTATGTTATAAATGTATAAACATACTCTGCTAGACATTATATCTGTATAAAACATCGACCTAGGGGTTATAAATAAATAAAAGAATGTATTGTGCTAAGCATTGTCATTATAAATCTCTTTTAATACTCAATGATTATAGAATAATAAGAAAACTGTTTGAAATAATATTAAAAAAAACTTGAAAAGTCAAGTATTTTTGTGACTGACTAGTAGACACTCAGCTTGTTAGTTACTGTTATTGAGGTGTTGCTTGAGCATGCATAAACCACACCATCATTATTATGAATAAGTGGTCCACCCTTCAGTTACCACACATACATGCAACTGCACTTATTTATACACCCAGTCTATTATACTCTCCCTTGTTGCACTTATATATCATACACTATTTGCTAATCAAGTCTTGGGTCTGTTAACTCACTATTGTGTTGTAAATCATATGTTTATACGGGATATGTTGAACCTGCCATCATCTTACAACTACTAGACTATCCACTTCCAATTTTTGAAAGGCTAAAAAGCATTTTTGTGTCCAACAAGTAATTACCAACAGTGTGCCAGCTAATCGGTTTTGCATAATTATAATGCAAATATTTGTTTTCTAGTATATAATAAGTCATGTTAATATCACACGTCTTCCTGTTTTAAAGGGACATAATTATATGACTCATGGTGCTTATTGTCATGATGTTATTATTATATTGATTGTATTTCTTTAACTAAAACTTAACATAAAAAAGTGTACTCTGGTTTTTATATAGCTTTATATCAGCTTTTAAATGTGAAGTGCCACATCACAAGGATATAAATGGTTATTCTAAATCATTTCTTCATTGAGCTTTATCTATGAAAGAAACAGTGTTATCGGTTATTATTTTGATAATATTTTAATAACTATTTGTGGGAAGACTCCTAAATATTCTTAACTATATAATCTCCGAGTCACTTTAAAGAAACTATTGCTTTTGATATATACTTAAGTACATTTCAAAGAACATGATTACAGCTAAAAATGGAACATTGATATTGTCTTCAATTGCCTATCGGCCACCCTTCTCTTCAGGCTATGGCAAATGATAAGGAGAACTGCTGCCACAGCAGTGATGACGGAATTGGGACCCAGTGTGTTTCTGTCTACACGAAAGAACAGAAATTGGAGCCCCGGCAGGCCCTAGTTGATGTCGAGGGGGGATATAAGGTGAGTGCCGAGCTTTGACTATATCAAATGTTGGTTTGGTTTGGAACAACTAAATATTATCTTTTTATTACTTTTATGACAGGTTTTCAACATAAAGAGTAAGGATTATTAAAACTATTTTATTCTGTTTGTGAGATATTTTTGCAGATAAAATACTAATTTATTGATGACCAGTTACATAAAGGCCACGGTTATTTGTTTAGTGTTTTTAAAATTTTTGGAAATCCAAATAGTCCAATTAATCATCTTGAGTCTACTTGTAAGTGTGTATATATAGTTAGTTTTATTCTGAGTTTTTGTATTCTATCTGGTGTTAGTTAGTGAATTCAAAAGATCCTTTTCTAACTTTTCTCTTTTGATTTTTGACAATGATACCGAATTGTTTTAGCTTTTTACTTTATAATATATTGATGTTTCACAGTCGTCATTATTTTCACAACCATAGCTATTTTGACATGATATTAGTTGACTATTTGTGTATATATATAACAACCAAACGCTTCTACCAGCAGAATACAGTGTGCATTCACAGTTCCCAAAGGCTGTGAATTGAACCTCCAGTCGTCCAAATGTGACGTAAATTGGCGTAAATACATTTAAGGAAGTGATGCAGTAACACCGGCCCTTTGTCCACTACCCCCCCTCCCTTGTTCAGTACATCCTTCAGATTGGGGAACACGAGTCCCACCTCCTCAAATGCCTCACGACAATCGCCCGCGGCCGTAACCTCCAGGAACAGTACCTCCAATTCCAGACTAAGACCAGCCTCCTGACCCCCGAGGAGCTCTCGGCCGCCCTCATCACGACAAGCCTCCGCCTCAGTCAACACCTCGAGTCCACAGTGCCCTGTGTCGGGTGTCGCACCGCTGGGGAGACCATGCTTCGACAGGTGAGCCAGGTCGAAGGCGGTGAGCCTCCCGGCACAGCCGGCGGGGACAGTGTCTCCGGGGTGGTGGTGCCCTGGCCGCATCTCCTGGATCCTGTCACTGTGGGCAAGGGGGCCCGGGAGATTGGACTCACTACCGCCTGTATGGCGGACTCCAACCAGCTTTACCGCCTCCTCTATGCCAAAGGGTGAGTTAGCCTCGATAGAGAAATATTGTCCATCAACCTGTGCAGCATCCCCAATTCTGACAATCACGTGTTTTTTTTTTGAATAACTGACCGTCCCATATTTTATAAAAATTCCTACATTAAAAACAAGCGGCATATCATTCTTGAGATGTGTTAAGAATACAATATACAATTTGATAGGCGTTTGGTTTGGAATACTTTTATATAGTCGTCTACTTATGTATAAACTAGTTTAAATCCATCAATTTCCGAATTACTTTCTCATCGTTGTAAGTAATTGATTTTATACATTCTTTGGAATAATACTTTTCATTTTTTTAAATCCCAAAATGTTCTACTCGCTCATTTTACTCGGTCGTCGTTAATGTTACGTTTTCTAAATAGGATAGATTGACTATTAGCTAATAAATAGTATATTTAAATGTACAGATACTCTTCTATTATGTTACACTTTTTTTCATGTCTTAAATAGTTTTGACTGAAATTACGTCTTACGAATTTTATCGATACTATTGAACTAGCTATGATCAGAAACTTTCACCCATCGATTGATCGATGTCAAATATGTATTGATGTTGATGGATCTCACATACCGCACAACAGCTGTAACCACTGTGTCCATGGACGTTGTATGTGTGTGTGTGTTCTTGTATCAACTGCTATTATTGTCTGTGTGTGTTTTAACTCGATTTTCACCAATTGCTTCTTTTTTACGGTTGATTCTAGCCTTAAATCGAGTTTGTAACGTAATATTATACTACACAATAACCTTCCTTGCTGTCATAACTATAGTCCGTTTTAGTTTGGTGTTATCTGTACTAAAGTGTTCATTGATAATCTTTCGATTTGCGCACAGTAATTACCTAAACCGTTTACCGTTAAGATGTTGCTTTTAAGACATCGATTTTCAAAAGAGAATTGATTAAAGAATAATAATTATAATAAATATAATATTATAATAAGCGCTATAAATAGCGAATCGCGTCTAACATTTGAGTCTGCTGCTAATTATTATTATCCGGTTAATTAATGATCGTTATGTCTTGATCAGGTGTTGTGTGTCAATAATGGGAGACAATATTTAGTTGATATTATTGATATTCTAGAGTAAGATATTATTAACATGGACATGTTTAAGCTCATCTGAATATATATGCTGAATATTGTTTATATTGCCGCACTTTCTCAAAATGAATGTAAGCCTTCTTAACTAACTTCTTTGAGTGATGTTTATTTTGTATAACCTTGTATACAATGCCTTGTATATTGAATGCCTCTAAATGGAGGGATTATACGTACATGTTTCTGTAATACATGTTCGGCATGATGTTATGTTAACTTCTTTTTTTTTCATTTTAAAATCGCGTAATTCGTTTTGAAAAAGCGAATAGATTCGAGGCGTTCTTAGACGAATAAAAAACAATTGAAATAGCGTTATCGCATATTACCAAATATGTTGTTTATTATTTAAGACAGTTTGACTTTCCTTTTTTACCTCCAGCACCCTGTACGAAACAGTTTTTAACGAGTTGACAAAAATCCGACGCAATCGTCGCTGTTCACTCCACTCTCTCGAATCGCAGCGGGTGACTCCCACATTGTAAGTTGAAACTTGCCTGGTGTCTTTTTTTCCTTTTACTATACTCATCTTACTTCCAGCTTGTCATTGTTATACTCTAATTAATTAATAGTACAGTGAATCCAGAGTTTGTTGACTGTACTATTAACACTCAGCGAGGAATGAAACAGCTCATTGTTACTTTCTTTAGTAGTATTTAGTGAACTTTGACATTATTGGACCTGTGACTGTGTTGCGCTGTTACCCTCAATTATGTAATACCGCAGGCTGCATTTTTGTGATAATACAATATAACGTGTAGCAACTCTGATTTTGTATATAGAGCCAAGTTCTTTTGCATTATTTTTCTAATATTACTACTAACATCTGTTGGTATGCATTATGTATGATAATAATATTATATTGTGTGCAAGCAAATACTGATAAAGTAAACTGACCGATTATAATTATATTTGTTAGACTCTCTGCTCGTTGAATGCACGCGTCTTAGTGTTACACTGTTCTGGTTATGCGTATAATTATATGCAGGCAGGCAGGTTGTTCGCGTCCTTCATTATATTTAGTTCAAGTCTTGTGTCGTAAAGTATAGAAAACTCAGAATAGAATTCCTAGAATCGATTTACATATATTTAGCCAAACGAAGATAGACAGGCGTGCCGTATATATATTATATGTTACATACGAGGCAGCGTCACAGTACCCTGTGTGTGTTAATGTAATCGGAATATTATGAGGGTAAGACCAAGTTACTACTGTAGGTACAGTAATAATAATTGCAATGTTAGTAAGTTGTCTGTTTGATTCTTTTGTATCTTGTTCGATTATAGGCTAGTAATGAAGTCTATTTCAATGTCTACATGTGTAGGTAATCTTGAAAGTACTCAGAGGCCTTAACAAATACTAGGCATCCATCGTTTCGACTGTTTCTTAATACGTGTTATTATTTAATTATGTAAGTAATTCTATAGTTTCGGTTAAGATTGTTCGTCTTCTTGCTAAAGCCAGTCGTGAAGAAGTCACTGACCACTACCACAGTCAAGCAGTTCCTGTAATGACTTGACGTTCGATTGGCAGGGCAGGGCAGGGCAGGACAGGCTGGATCACCTTTGGATCATGATAACACAGGCTTTGTCCGTTCTATTGACATTTTAATCGAAATAAATGGCAGTGAGACTGGCTGTTGGCTCTCATTCTACGTGATTAGGTCTCTACACTTATAGCGTGTGTGTGTGGTGGGCGTACGTCGATCAGAATAAAATCGATTCGAGTTAATAAGTAGCATTAAAGTCTTTTGTCCGGGTGAGATGATATTATAATATACTTAGTTTGCGTTTATGGTTTGAGTTTTCGCACTGAAAGTCATTGCACAACAAAGTGTTCCATTAATTCTTTAATCTCAGAATGTAATTACCTAGAAGTATTTATGTACCCGGCAAAGAGCACCTTTTATTATGTAGTTGTATTGTCCCCCGGGGGAATTGATTGATTAATTTTACTGGTCAACGTAATTATTACTTGACTGTGTAGCGCCTTATTTATGCTAATAGAAATGCTGATGTGTATTCTGGTCATTAATATGTGACTAACGCTGAACGACGTGCTCTGTAGTAATTTTATCATTTATTTCTTGTAACTGCGTTTATATAATATTGGCAATTCAATTAACAGTAAATTAAGCGTTTGCGTAATAGCTATTTAAAACCTATTTTTAGGCTTCAAATCATGCGCGCACTTTAGAAGAAAAAGGGAGACTTTATAAAGATTATAAAATATTCTGTAGCAGCAATGTGTAGCTAAATTAACTTGATTAATGTAAATAATGAGATTGAATCGATATTTTATTTGAAAATATATGTTTCCATAACTTTTTTGAACGTGTTCTAAGAAATACAATACCTATGCTTTTTACTAATGCTGACCATCATCCAATCAGAATGCAGCAAGCCAAGCTGGCACTAATAATATCCTAGAAGGCTAAAACATAATATTTTGCAATTGAGACATTTTCCTCTTTAATCTTTTCTTAAAGCTAGTACTTTGAGCTTCTTACAAACGTAGAGTAGAAGAATCATGAAGGTTTCCAATGTCGCTCTTATGGAATCCTTCATTCCAAAAGTCGGAATCATTCAGCGTTACCATAGAAATTATCGTATGGTCATGTATCTGATTCCCGACACGCCTCTGTGTCCAAATCAAAGCGCAAAAAGAAATTTGAATTTATAAATCAATAAAAGGGTTAGTTTGAGTTTGCAAAGAACGTTTTTTGCATGAATAATATTTGCTTTCTTCATTTATGTAATCTATTTTTTTCCGATTCATTACAAAATGTTAGTCTATTGATTTGCTTTAAAAGATTTCTTTTGTTTTGATTATCCATGCTTTTGTGAAAGAGCGACAACAAATCGTTCATTCCAAATGTTTAATGGTTCCACTTTTGCACAGCGCTCATAAATTCCATTTGTTTTTACGGAAAACTACCGAAATTTGTGTCAGTATGTATTTTAATTATATTGTAATACAATAAATGTGTAAAAGAAATGCTTTGTTATTGTTTAGAAAAAAAGCAGCGCTTAAACTTGAACATGAATACTACTGTAGAGAAAGCTTTTGTTTGAGCCACCATTGGCCAACTATTTAAGAACATTTCCAGCGTCATCAAAGTTCTTTCTACTTCCTGCGTCCTCTGGTCTGGCTAGTTGGTGTATTCATAGTCTATGGATGAATGTAATATTATTGTTGTCTTCTTCTTCACAGCGACTGGATATCGGTCTGGGATCAGTTCAGTCAGGATTGCCGAGTCAATATCACCCAGATCCCTCTGGACACCTTCAAAGTGGCCTTCCAGTCGCATCTGCACAAGCACAGGTGAGCACCCTGACATTCACTTACACCGTAATGGAAATTATTAGCTCAACTCTCAAAACAACTTAATAACTAAAAATTGCAGGTTATTTTCAAAATTTTGATATTAAAATTGGAAATCGGGTCATATTGCGCTGGTACATTACTAATATAATTGTGGCTTACACAGAATGGCTTTACTGAATATTATAATAGTGTCTTTTGTTATTACGCTGTAAATAAAATTGGGAACACTTGCCAGAAATTAAACGCGCACTGTAAAATGTCAAGAAAACGTCAAACTAATTCTATTTTCTGTTAAAAACAATAGATTACTTCCAAAATGGTCGCTAGTTCTGTATTAATGTTTGGGCGTCCCTCTCTTATTATTAAAAGATGAAAAAAAGAAGAGAGCACTTGTTGCTGATAAAAAAGTTTATTGTAATATTTTGACTATCGTCCTAATCATACAATGATTAAATAATATGTATAATAGTGCAGACAGACGGAAGTCCGATAGAGTATCGGATAAACTAAAATATATAGGAAAATAGAGCCAAAGTACAAACATAATAGTATGACTACAAGAGAAGCGATTAAAATTACAAAGATAAAAAACACAAAAAAGGTAATCTTAAAAGAAAACAAATAGGCAAAAATGTATGTACATGTTAAAAGTGCATGTAATAAATGCGGGAAATCTGAAATAATACATGAGATGGACAACTCTTCATATTCTATTTTGGAGTTGATTGAAGGGCGGAGTGAGGTGATAGCCATGGCCTCTTTGGAGCGTAATTGAAAGGGGTCCTTGTCTCTATGGAGGAGTGAGGTGCCGAGATTAGAAGGATACAAAGCGGGCGTCCAATCAGATTGGCTTATTTATCAACGTGTAACTTACTCAGCGACTGGTATCAAAACATTAGAGTTTCAGGATTGCTTTTGTTGGAAATGACTTTGTTTAATGAATCTTGTTTTCTTTTTAAATGTTCATTAAATTACGGAATAACAATTTATTTCTAATTAAATCTAAGACAGATTAAATCACCAATCCTTCTACCAGTTGCCAAGCAACAGGGCTGAAACGGACTAAAACACGTTGGGTTGCCAGGACATGGAAAGATGGACATGTGCCATGAATTGTCCAGTGTGTGACGTGATTTACCTCCCCTCCCCTCCCCTCCCCTTCCAATCAGATTCTGCCCCGAGTGTCGGCTGAAGATGGAGCGAGCCTATTCCCTGCTGGTCCAGGACCACACGTGCGGTGAGGCCGTCTGCGAGGAGGTGGTGTCCCGAGAGTTCAGGCCTTCTGTCTACAATGGCCTGCGCATTTGCCGAGAGGAGTCGGACCACCATGTCCACATTGACTCGGAGGATGACGAGCTCATTGCTGACCTCATGGACCGTGCCTTTGTGGACCTGACATGCAGGTAGGTACACTTGCAGGGTCTTCTGTAGCTACACTCCGAGACATTTAGGTGATTTCGTGATATTATCATGGCCAAAACGGTAAAACTAAGCTTAACTATTCGATTGTATTACGCAATTTTGGAGTGTGTTTTGCGCATATTTTAGCTTGTTTATCTATGTCTGACTGTGAGCGCTATATGCCATAGGCTTTCATTATATTATGTGAAAGTAATGTATTGGATATTAATCTAACTGATAGTTGTTTTCTAAATAACCTCATTATGACTTATTAACCGTAAAACCAGAGACAACAAGAATAAAGGTAATAATGTAAACCGATTTATCACTGATGAAACAAAATCATTTCTGCCTCGTTAAGTCTGATGCAACTGAATGCTTGTAGTATTAATGCCTCTCCACAGAAGTTGTCAATACGAAATGAATTATAAGTAGCTTTATGAAATTACTTTCGTCATATTATTTCTTGAATATATTGGAGGATTGTATTTTATTAACCAATAGACTTGATTACTAATAATACCAACTAAAGCGCTTCTTAAGCACATACTCTCTCCTCTCATTGGGACGCCCGTAGTCGACAGGAGCGGCACGCCAAGACCCTGGAAGTGGCCCAGGAGGAAGTGGTGACCTGTCTCGCCACAATGCTCCTGGAGAAGGTGCATCGAGTGGGTCAACGCGTGCGTTCTGAGGGTCAGACCTGGCTTCTGCTCATGTCACAGGTCGTTGACATCTTCAAGTGCAACCTCGAGGTGATTAATATTCATTGAGTAACAATGCCAACATTTTCCTTACTAATGTGTGCCAGACTTCTTATCGAAGAGAATTACTTTATGTGTGAATTATAATTAATGAATTACTATGTTAGACTATGCTACCATAGCCGCTCTACTCGTACTAATTAAGAATAAGCCAATAATAACGTATTCAGAATAACGTAAATAAAGTCCATTACAAGGCCAAAGGTAAACTACATCGCGTTAGGATGCCTTGAGGTTAAAAATTCATTTCATGCCAAAATAAATGGCCTATTTGAATATAATGACATTTTGCGACACGTTTAACTTTCTCTAATTTTTTTAACGGACTTTCAGAATATATATTCTTTACAGATCTATATTTTATACAGATGCCAATTTTTGTATTTATTTTTAGAGAATATTATTTTTGGTGCCTTTTTCGTATTAATTTCATCAGTTAGTAGCTGAATAACCTGATTTACAGCCCTAACCCTAATATTTCTTCTTTGTGCTCGTTTTTTGACTTTCATTTTTGTCGTTACTTGTATGAAAACGTACATATTTTTGTTTAAATCTTAAAATAGGTTTTGTTTAAATAGTAAATTAATTAAGATATATTATCATGATACTGGAACTTTTAAAAGCTTACTTGACTGACAGTTTCCAGTCGTACAGACTGAGAGAATTCAAAATTCTGCACTTTTGCGATAAGCAACTTCTTTGTTGAAGGTTAAGAATGGTGGAGACAAAAATTTGGAAATTTAGAACGCCAAATTATGATAGATTTTGGACAAATAAATCCCTTGATATAATTATATTATTATTATCGTTATCATCAAAATATGGAAACTCCTTTAATACACGCGTTTTCCTGCTTGTGCTACAATAGTAAAGTACTTGAATCTTTTTTTAATCATCCTGCATTATCCATAAACTTATGCACTGCACTGTGTGCGAGGAATGACGACGCCCGTGCATTCTGTAACTACTGCCTAGCAAGCGAATAAAGGACGTCGTGTTATTGATTTATTGTTGAATGACACTACTCTAGTGCTGCTTATTCTTTGTTTATAGTTGAACACTGTATTATTTGAAGCAAATGTTCCGTGGAAATATCAATTTTTGTGCTGCTATATATTTATGTCCTTGTCGGTTATTTTGGTGCGCTGTGTATTTACAAAAACTTATTTGCGATTAAAAAAACTTATTTTCACAACATTTATAAAACACCCTTTCATTCAAATTATTAATTTCGGCCTTCTATTTTGAAAGCTTTAATTTTAAAATGCACTAATTTTGAGTAGCTTTCTTGGATCAATTACAGGAAATTCATCATAATATGATTTTCATTGGCTTCACTGAAGTCATGTCAGTTTTAGGGGAGAAGGTCCGTTCCTGACGATTCGGAGTTTTCCTGTTATTAGTTAGCTTTTCTAAATCTGCGAAAAAGACAGACAGCTCATTTCATTATTGACCAAGTTTTGTGGACTTATATTTCACTTTTTAATGACACCGCTCTCCCAACTTTTCTCTCTCAGACGGCTCTGGAGCGGAAGCAGGGCTTCAGTCGGCTCGACCTCTTCCTCTGGGAGCACCAGCGCGAGGAGGAGAGTAAGCTGGTCCGCAGGGAACACCGCAAGGAGAAGAGAAGCAAGAAGCGCCGGAGTAAGAAGACGGACGAGGACTCCCTGAGTGTCGGCGGTGGTGTCGTCTTTGCTTCCTGTACGTCTACCGGGCCGTCGTCGAACACCACCACCGGTACTTCTGCAGTTCACGAGGTGAGAGTCTGTCTGGGGGAAGCTATCAGGAGAACTGAGGCCTGATTGCCTCACTCATTTGAGTGATAGAAAGAAAACCTCAATCTTAAGATATCTCTAGTTCATTTTAGTTGCCATTCAAAGTTACCAACCACTAAGGTACTATCTCGTTATTGCTGTGTTATATAACTTATTGTGTTATGCTGCTGTTTTGTATGATGTAATTTTTCTAAAAATAGGTGAATTATAGGATCCGTAGTGCGTTCTCGGTCCTCCTTAAAGCGGGTGAAAACATTCCAGTCTTCAATAGCCAGGGAACATTTTAGTGAGCTTTATGTGATTACATAATCATTTTAATAAAAGCCGATTATGCTTTGAGTACAGTTCACAAAGTTGCGGTGCTTCATTAAGAATCATTTCCGATAAATAAAATATGCGGAAATATGATGAATAATACGATTATTTAACAATACCACTAATTGAATATGATTTTTTGAATAGGATACAAATACGACTTCTTGAATACTTAGTTTTGAATACGACTTTTTACGTACGACCTTTGTATTTAATTCCTGAGGCATCATTAAATGGATACATTTACTGTTTAATATATATGTTTTGTTGGAATCTGCTCCAAAATATGCACTCGACAGCCTTGTCAATATTGAACGCTTTGATAAAATTAGAAGCGACAATATTATAGATTATAACGAAAATGTTGAAAATTTCATTGGCATTTAGTTTCTCATTTGTTATTGCTTTCTAACCAAGTCTTTCTTCGACCGATTTTATTTATTTCAGGATAAGTCAAACAGTTCCCCTTCGGCACTTTCAAGTAGAAGCAACGGAACCGCTTCACTTCCTGTTCAAAAACACTCCGACACTCACTCTGAAACTGTCATTAGCACCACAATCAAAACAGGCGCTGTTTTTTCGGCCGAAGTTCCGCCATTATTTTCAACGGCTAGCGGAGACTCACAATCAACAACATCGTCTTCAACGGCGTCTCCGAGCCTGACGTCGACCCTCTTTGAGCTGACCTGTCCCAAGTGTGGCGCTAAGATCAGGAGTGCTAGTGGGAACTCATCGAGATCGCATTGGTAAGGATATTCTATTTTCGGTGTTAATGTTAGTGTTAGTGTTATTTTTATTTTATGTTTTCATGTATTGTTTGTAATCCAGTTCCCCACGACGTGATTCCGGGAAGATGGGTTTATCCGGCAACAAGGCAACTGGCGATGGTGGTGGATCATACGGCGGATCAAACTCTAAATCACACAGCAGAAGCGGTGGTGGAGGAAAAAGAGGGGGGACGACGGCAGAAGACATTCACAGTGGTGCCCAATCAAGGAGTAATACGTCAATTTCAGAAGAAAGCAGCTTATGTTCACAGTGTCGGGAGATGGCTGCAGAGTCTCAGCATTCCAGTCTCTTTGATGGTTTCGATGCCAGTGTAAGCAGAACTTATATGTCCAGCAGCGAAATAATGAAGAATTAAAATTTGGATTTTAAACGTTAAATTTAACTAATATTATAAATTATCGTACAATATATTTACACTACTTCATTTTTAAAAGTAGTATCTTTTAAAACTTGAATTATGAAATTATTAAAAATGTCTGGATTCAAATTAAGTATAATTTCAGTTTGAAGTTTTGATTTCTCATTATATTGATTTCTCTTTATTAATGTCGTTGGCTTCAGGACCCCGAAGAGGATTGTATTTCCGCAGAACTTATGCAGCTTCAAGCGAGTCTCCCACAATTGAAAAAGGAGAGGGAACAATATCGTGAGGAACTCCGGAAGAAGTGGTCTACTACTATGGCAACGACTACTGGAGTTGACTAATGGTCACTTCAAACTTTGTCTGTCAACTAGTGCTGTCCGTCTTGCGCACATCTATCAGTTGTTATCCTACCTACCTTGACCTTCACACGCATTTACATACAGGAGATATTAGTAATATATTCCTTGAGAATTGTCACAAATTTAATTAATTAAGTAAAATTCTACATTCTTATTCATTTAGCATAAATTCTATGTAAGATTAATTAAATAAGGAAAAATGCACCTTACAATTGATTTATTTGTAACATTTAACTATCGCTAAGGTGTGATAATATAGTTTTTTTTTGTAATAAATTGAGCGCTTTCGTTTTAATTATTTATCAATATATTATACTTCTTAAGTTAATCTTTTAATGGAATGTGTCAAATGTCGCGTGGATTTGGATGAAGGGAGGCTCTGGCTGTATTTGTGTTTGAGGGAGGCATCACCGAATTAGCAGGAGACATTCACTACCGTTACATTATCGATCCTCGAATACCCTATGGAGTATTCTGTTCTTTTTTCCTGCACCATATACTTTTCTCTAATGCGTAATAATGACAACAACCAATAGTGTTATTTTTTTTTTTTGAAGAAAACAATGATCTATATTTATTACTTAACTATTGGCAGCCCAGTCACACTATTCTTTCTTAGTATGCGTCATAATAATAAAGGACATAGTTATTTGACCTATTGGCAGTGATCCTTAATTTCCGTCATACTGCATGGCGATACTAATATTATTATTATATAATCAGTTATTTTTTTGAAATATTTTGCAATGAAGTATCCATGTTTTCTGAAAGTATTTTACTTAATGTACCCTCTGTGACTATGCCAAGAGTTTTATTTTATCAATGAACAACATGTAATATTTTACAGACGGGTGCAGACAATGCAGGCCTATACCTCACTTCTATGCTATTATTTATTGAAATGTAATGTACCCCCATCATCCTATTTGGCAGTTCCCAGAGAGACTACTACTTGTATTATGTATCCACTTATTTTTCTTAGTCGTTCTTAGTAACTAAGAGAGGGTATTAAGGATATTGTGTAGATCGCAGTTCTAGTAGCTACTATATTGCATACTGACTAACTATCATACTTTCAGTATATGATTGGAATGTATCCCAGGGATGAAATACCATTGTATCTACTTTTGATTATGTTGTCTTGCTTTTTTGAATAAAAAGGATTATTGCTCCCATACAAGAATTTATTGATATTTTTCTCTTGTTTTCTACGTATGTTCGTGGGGTTTAATTTTTTGTAATCAGTCTATATTTGTTCGATTATTCGATATAAGATAAAGGGGATAAGATACAGGGCATTTAAAAATGTAATTTTATTTTGTATTAATCGATATCATATAATAATAGTTTGGAACACCTGTTTAGTTATAAACTTTGATAAAAATCAGATTTTTGATTATATTTTTGTTATGATAGTAATTCTAAAGAAACTGGTGTCAAGCATACGTTTAATTATTATTTATCTTATTTCAAGTTATTTTTTGTATGTGGATAGATTAAAATGTTCAGAAAACAATTATTATGAAAGGCTTTATATAGTGGAATAAAGGGATTTAGTTGAAATGATCATATTCAATTGATAAGTAGCTAATCGAACTGTTACTATTTGAATCACTTTAAAATTTAGAGAAGTTGTGAAATGCTCAGTATTTATAACAATGAACACTTCAATTAAGTTGTACTTATGCACTCATTTTTAATCATTTATTATTAACAAACAAGTTAAATCCTTAGAAAAATATTTGGCTTTGAAAATCATCGTTGCGTAATTTATATTTTCACGCAAATTTACTGTCACTTTAAAACAATCTTGACTTAACTAATAAATCATTGAAGAATTATAATTATATTTGAGATGTCTGGTAGTAATCTTATAGCCTAGATAGCTTTTTCTGTATATTGTAGTCCTGCATTTTAAAGAAGTATTATAATTGGGTCAAACCTTTTGATGTGCAACTGTGCTTCGTTGACGAGCTTGAATCTTGGTGTAGGTTCTTCTCCAAGTGTATAACATTACAATTTACTGTGAGTTTGAGTAATTACAAACTGTGAGAAAGTCGTCAGATTATTTATTATAGCCCTTAAATAAAAGGTTACATTTTCATATAAGTTATGATCCGAAGTTTAGTCTTAGACACGGATGGAATATGTATTAAAATGTTGATTTTAGTACTTATATAGAATTCAATAATAAACCGTTCTCGTTGGAGGACAAGCAGATATAGGTTTCTCGTCATTTTGTTCCCGAGAAAACTTTTTTATTAATACATGTTGGTTTTCTCGAGCAAAAGTTGAGGAATGTCAGATCAAATTCGTACTAACCGATATCGATTGGAAATATTAGTGGGCTGCAAATGTGTAAATATCGCGATAAAATTCGACCTATGTACAGGAAATATGACATCAGATATTCAATGGACAACAAATTTAGAAATACGGTGATTAATTTCCACAATTATAATTCAAATTTGAGGCAAAGACATTGCAAATACGACAACTTACAAAGTATTAATTCTGATTTACATGTATTGTAAAGATATTGTTTAAAATATTGGACTTTATACAAATAACATATTGCAAAAATATAAATAGTTGAAATCTATTTTAATCTCTAAAGCGATTGCATTTAAGAGAGATTACTTTAGATTTTAAGAGAGATTACTTTACATTATTTAAACTATTTTATTCGCTGCATTTGTATACGATATTATACACAATCGACATTATATAACATATATTAATTGTCCTGTATAAGCTCGATATCAATCCTCATATGGTACTTTTGCTCAAGTCTTACAACATGTTTAGAATAACTGGTATTAATTATGCATTGATAACAAATATAGAATAAGACACAACTATTTTAAACAGTTCAGCTATAGGAAGTAATGATTTTTCTAATGTTTTACTACAGATTTTCATTTATATAGTTAATCGTTGTATTATTAATATCTTTATTGACTGATTAATTAAATTAATTAATAAACTGATTTATTGAGTAATTAAATGATTACCACAGTTTATTTATTCATTTTTTGGTTGATCGGTACTTCGATTTGTTTTGACTGCGATGATATCTTCATAAAATAAATACTCTTCTGTAAAAATTGTTTTCTATTTACATTTATTCTCCAAAGAATCAGAGAAGACATTTGCATTATTTATTAATATTTTTATTTATGCAGTTGAAAAAGTTATTATATAATTAGACTGGTGATATAGTTGTGGAGTGTTTTTAAGAGTTAGGATAGACATAATGTCATTGTAGGACAATATTAGCTACGAATATATATTTCACTTCTATCGAATCAAGCAGACTGATTGCGGTTAATCTGACTTAATCCGACTAAAAATATTCTCTCCTTCCTAGCTCGTAGTTGTGCGAGTCGAGTGTAAAGTGGCATAAAAAGGTTTGTTCGCATTGTTGGATCCTCCCGGTGGTACTGAAGACAAATTCTTTCCGAGTTCTTTCCGAATTTTTAGAATATTCCCAGAACGATGGCACACTACTATTAGTTGTCTAGTAGTATACTGTGTAGTTTATTTCAAAAATCTATCTTACAAGCAAGACCAAAGAATCCAGAGCGACAAGAAGACTCACTCTAAAAAATAATTGACGATAACATTGATATACTACTAACTGGACAGAAGTTGTCAGTTGTTTTCAATTGAAAGGATGGAGCTTATATATGAAAAATAGCTATAAATAATACTTATCCATAAAAAATATAATTTCAGACAGTTATATTCATTACATATCTATTCAAATACTAAATATTATCTTAATAGCTAAAAAGAAAAGAAAAACATGCGAAGAAAAATAAATTCTAATAAAATATGTAAGTTTGTTAACATTTGTAAATTTGTATTTTCGCTTCAATTAATGTTTACTCACTTTAATATTCGCTTTTTTGATTGATACATCCAAATTATTTGAGCAAATAACTGGAGTAAACTATTTAATAATATAACCTTTCTGATTATTCGAGTTAAATAATATATATATGCATAAAATAACAAAGAAGATGATCTCCTTTAATATAATATGTATCTTGGACATTATGAAGTTATTTTACTACGGAATACTGTATTAATAGATACACTCAAATTAGAACAATAAACCAGACGAACCCTTTCAGGTCGCTATACATTCGACTGGCACAGCTGCTAGTCAGGGACGGGGGAAATTAATTTGGTCCCGAACCGGGGTTCGAACCCACTTTTGGAGACTACCATCTCATCGGCAGTCCAATACTCCACCTCTGGGCCACACCGCCCCTAAAAATGTACATACAGATATATCCTATACTGAGAATTTTGAAATTCATCATAAAATGACAACTATATCACAATTAGCAAAGCAGCGAAGTCTATTTAAAGAAGGATTCAAACACACGTTACTCATAATACCAAAATTTCAAGTGAGCGATTTAAAATTCAGTATTTTAAATCAATATCTGTCAAAATTTCGGTTTAAATTTAAGATGTTCCATTTTTATAATGTATACATTTTTTATAAAGAAAATGAAATTGACCACACTTGCAGGGGTATAGCATCAAGACTTGAATCCTTTGTCGTTGGTGCACGTGAGAAGAAATTGACATACTTTTTATTGAAATAGGAAACTTGACAACTTAAGATTTTAGAAAGACACAGCAATTGATTGATTCGATATTGATCGTGAAATATGATATGATAAACTTTCCTAACAAAGTTGGACTTGGCTTTGTGTTATTGAATTCTTAAAGGTATTTACTTGCTTAAAGTTTAGATACAAGTTATGTGTGTGATATTTTTAATATATCTACATAATATTTCTTAAATATAATAATGAGATCTTTTTAAACAAATAGTTTGAATAAAATATTGATAATAATAATTAACCCCCTACACACCGAGGGTCCTTTAAGTCCCGCAAGTTTTTAAACGAAATAAGGGAGTAATGTAAGCTTAATTACGAGACTTTCCTCAGGATAAAGATTTACCACTTTTGCCCCCCACATATACACTAATGTGCACCCCAAAAATGCACCGCAAAGCGCACCTACTAATTAATTTCATCTATAGTAATTCAAGACCTACAATAAACACTATATTAATGGAATATACTATGAGCATTAGTTTTCAAAATTAGGCTATTTAATAAAATTATTTCACCATTATTTGAAAGGAATATGTCACAAAACAGTTTTGTTAATCTACAAGTGAAGTATTAAAACTATACTCTTTTATAAAGTTTAAAAATGGGGGAAGGGGGATGGCTTCTAGAAATTGAAGGGATTATAAGCCCAGTATGGATAAAGTTTTCTTCTGAATTACTTCCCAAAATTTCAAAATACGATTATCTTAAAAATTAAATACACAGAACTTGCTGTTTTAGGGATTGGTATTTGAAAAACTGTAAATTTATTTAAATAGCATATAAAACAATTCTTGCAAATGAATAAATACGACCAAAAAATGTTGTCCGTCATAAAAATGCTGGTTTGAATATTACCTAATTTTGGCCGCAGTTCGCCTGCATGAAGGTCAAATGACGAATTCATTCACTTGCTTTCATGACTTATGCGTGTGATATAATATGAAATGAAACTATCATTCAGACATGAAGGCCCTACAATAAAGACAAGTCATTATTTATTTACGCCCGTGATTGTAATGTAGTGACTGTGCACACACGGCTGTTAACACGGATAAATATGTAGTGTATACACTGACAGAATAATGAGACTATGTTGGCAGATTATACATACACATTATAGTCTTAAAGAATACAATGCTGAACGATTCTGCACAAAGCTTGGTGTCATCTGGAGGGACACCTATTGCTGCTGTTCTCTTTCTATGTAGGTACACATATAGATAGTGCGAAACTGTAGCACCTTTAGGTACTGAAGGGGCACTACTACTGAAGCCCCAGAAAATATACAATAAATAGTGTGTGTTCCAGTTTATTTACTGTTGCAATCGAAGATGTCATTAGACTTTTATTGGCTTATTATGTTAGTTTTGACGATATTGTAATATTTTCTGTCTGTCTGTCGATGTTAGAAAAGCTTTAATGATCATTATGATTATAAAATAGATTATAATGTGTTAAGTGAACCTACTAACGAGACATTCGTTTTTACATTAATTGCCGAATTTGATTTTCTGCTGTTTTTGTACAGGTAATCGTTCTATAATTAACTATAAGCGCTGACGATTTGGAATTAGCATCATCCTAATGATTTGATATATTAGGTCATAATTTAGTTTTTCATCAATCATCAATACCAGTTATTATCTTTAAAAAATGCACCCCTAGACTTATTCACCAAGTCCCTACTTTCTTCATGTTTCATTCGCACAGTTATTGGATAGACCCAAAGTCTCCTGTGATTCGCCAATTCATTTCAGCCTACGGAAGCAGTATCAGCTGGTGTTCGCAGCTAGAAACAGTAAGAATAACAAAGAAGGTGTTAAAATTTATCGCTCGAAAAGTATTCGGAATATAAGCATGACTTTTCAAACATGAACACTGAGCTATGATGTGTTGCTTTGGGCTATAATATTACACTGTATTCCTGAATATAGAATTGCTATTTTGCTTCCAAAACGTTTAGTTAGTTGGTTCTGTTGCCTGACATTTGCCATCAACCAGCAGTAATCACCCGTCATGCTATAGTTGGTTTCTCGTGCATTGAGGAAGTCGAGCGTTTGCAATGGATGATGGGGAGAACAGCCGCACGCTGCATCAGCAGAAGCACACTCGTCGACACCGGAAGCAACAAACCGGATCTGGCTTGGTGTTCCACGACTCTGGTGTTGGGAGTAATCAGCCGCTGCGTCGACAGCCTCGAGTTCTGGAGAAGGAAGAGAGTGTTGAGAGCTTTTCTCTACATCCGCTTACGGGTTCAGCTCCTCTAGCGTCTCTAGAGTCTAGTTTTGTAGCCGAGAAGGGCCTAGATAGTCCCCTACAAGACTGGGCGATCGAAGCAGCGGCCACAATCACCTCGCCATCGACGACCGTTACGAACGGTGGCTCAAAGCCGTCTGTACCGCGTCACCTGCCTTTGAAGTCCTCGAATCCCCTGTTGTCTCTGAATCCCAAGTTCAGTCAAGTTGTTGACGATATCAAGCGACTGCAGACGGCGAAATCTTCCCGAGGACCCACGGAAGGTGTCACACCCAACGGGGGAGTCGTGAGCACTGTCAACGAGCCAGTGGGTGTGACGCCTCCTACTCCCCTTACGCCCGGTTCGGATGTGGAGATTGGGGGAAACAAGAAGGACCACCACCACCACCATCATCTTCACGAAGCACCCGCTTATCACGGCTCCAATTCGAAGCTTCGTTGGAGTAAGTTACGCTCGGCAATGACCCTTTCCAGTGCCATTGGGCACGTTGGCGGGAAACTGAAGCGACAGGACTCCTTTATCAAGAAATTCACGACACAACGAGGCGGTAACATTGACGACGGTGAGGAGGACATGGAGGTAAAGCGGAGAGAGGCAAAGCGACTCCACAAGCTCCGCGAGTACGTCGTAGATCCTCAGGGTACCGGAGTAGTCGTGTGGCTCTTTGTGGTCACCCTGGCGGTGCTCTACAACCTCTGGACCGCTATCGCTCGACAAGCCTTCATCGAGATTCGTATCGGTCACGACGCTCTCTGGTTCACCTTCGATGGCATCTGCGATTTCATCTACATCGTGGACATCATTGTACAGATGCGAACCAGCTATCTGGAGCGCGGACTCAACGTTCTCGACAATAAGAAACTAGCCACACGCTATATTCGCTCGCGTTACTTCATCCTAGATCTAGTGAGTGTGACACCGCTTGACCTCTTCCAGTTTATCGCTGGTATTCAGCCGATGCTTCGATTTCCTCGCTTCCTCAAACTCTATCGTGCCTGGCGGTGGAAGGTTATCGTTGAGAATAGAACCATATTTCCCAACGCCTGGCGAGTGGCCAACCTCACACACATTCTCTTCCTAGGGTGTCATTGGTTTGCTGCTTTCTACTTCATGATCTCGCAGGCGGAGGGCTTTGTGGGGGACTGGGGCTATCCCAAACCCGAGGGGGAGTTCGCCTCTGTCACGCGGAAGTACCTCAAGTCCTTCTACTGGTCGACATTGACACTCACAACAATTGGGGATATGCCTGCTCCGCAGCAAGACTGGGAGTGAGTAATATTTTGTCTTTGGAACAACAGTGGTATAGTTATAAATATAATGGGTAACGTAATAGCCTACGTTTATAACTAGAAGGAATTTTAACATTTTAATAAGTTAAATTTCTGATAAAAATTATCTACATGCGAATAATTTAAAATCATTTCATAATTGTTTCATATTGTTATAATATAATAATAATATTTCAACTATTTTGTTGACATTCTTTGTGTGGCAAACGAATATATTTTATTATATGAATATTGTGCACATTGAAAGATTTAAATTATACTGACACAATATTAGCAAGCATTATTAGTTAATGTATTATTAAACTTATTTATAGAAACTTCCTTAACTTAAGTTTTTCACAAGAAATGATATATAGTACAAGATGTAAAATCGGCAAAATTGCTCATATTCTATAAGGTGACACCAATTTTGTATATAGCAACAGTCATAATAAGTTTATGTTATTTCTTAATGATTTCCTGTATCCAGCAATTACTCAAAAGTATGATATTACATTCTTAATCATGATAACGATATTAATAGTTTTGTAACATTTTCTAGGTATAGGAGCAGATCACTGGAACATTTTAACGGACACATTTGTTGCAATCAATGCAAATTTAATATTTCAGAGTGTTGATTTTAAGTGTCATAAAAAGTGGGATTCGAGTAATAACGTAATGTCTTCAGTAGAACTGTAATTGCCCATTGGGACGCCAAACGGGACGCGACGCACCAATTTATGTATTCATTTTAATATAATATAGTAAAGGAGGCCGATAGAATTTGTAAAATATACCAATCGCTAACTATGCTACCATCTAGCATATTATATCGTCTTCAGTATAATACCATCTTCGTCTTCCATAGTATAATGGGATCAGTATACACATATGCTATATAACTTGGTTTTAACGTGATTATGTAACACTTCTGTATGAGCTGAGTATGGTAGTAATGTGGACATGTACGATTTATTCAATATCTGCCTTCCAGAATTTAAATTATACTATACATATACCAATCTCAATGCTTCTATATAATTTATGGCTAATACTATTTTAAACAGGCCTATTTGAAAATACCTATTTACCGACATAAAAATGTTGTCAAGGGACATCGCAGAAAAAGTAGACAAATTTCAACTTAAATTTCAGAACCCGCCTGGTGGGTGGGATACTGCAAGCATACACTATTAAACATTTAAATTATATCGATACGATGCTCGCTTTGGCGAAATAATACATAGACGTAACTCCGGCTCGGTGGGAGGTTTTTGCGTCGCGTCGTGCTTGGAGAGTACAGGCCCTAGCACACCACTACGTGCGGGGATGATGTAACTTATTATTGCTCCTGTGATGGTGTGCAGTGCTGCAGTGTAGTTACGGTAAGATTCTTAGAGTAGTCTATCAAACGCGAGTACGTTTGGAGTGTTTAATTCCTTTGTTATTGTGTGTCAGTATAACTTAAGTGTCATGTTGCAAGTAAGAAATGAAATAATCAAAAAGATCATTGTTCACCAGAGTCTGCAAATTGCGACTATGTCGACTTCCTTTCTGAGGTTGTTATCCTTTATTCTTGTTAATAGGCCAAGGTGGCGACTATTTATGCAAAGTCTTCTCAAAGTCTTTAATCATTTATGTTTGCTGTGCACTATCCATACGATTGGTGTAGTGCAGCCACCAAAGCTCATATTAGCTCATATTTCGTTGGATTGTAATATTTTAATTAAACTGCTGTATAGATTTCAATATTTTAATCTTTACTAGTAGATGTACTATCGTATTATTATCAATTATACACATATATATAGTACATGTAGTACTAAACTGCCAGTTAACCGCTAATGTATGACATTTTCACTCAATGACAAATTAAACCGACTTTGCATGTAAAGTCGAACCTTTTCAGCGTATTTTTAGTCACTTATATTTAAAAAGCCAGAATTAGATTTTTTTTCTTTGAAGTAAATTTGATCGATATGAGAAATAATTTCGCACATTAATATAATATATATATACATATAGGTAGGACTGATCTGTTGTAGGTACTATATGACCTATAGGATGTAACCACGCGCAGATGGTTATAAATTAAAAATCAATACAAGCTGTTTATTGAGGCTGATAATATTCCTGTTATTCTCGAGCGAAAGAGCAAAAGAGAGAGAGAGAGAGAAATACATTATGTTTATCTAGATAATATGCTTAATCTTCCGGTAATTCTTTCGGTTCATTAAGGTTTGGTAATATATTTGTCTTTGACACGTGAATTGTCAGCGAGTAATAGATTTTCCCAGGACCTAATTATTAAACATATTAAATGTCTTACAATAGTGCCGCTTTAAGTGGATAATTGTCAAATTTATATATGCATACTATTGGTGGCTGTTTAGATATTTAATACGATTGACTTATTATACATTTTTATCTGTTCGTACTAACGAAGAATAATTAAATAATTAAATTTGAAAAATACATATTTTTTGGCACTGAAATCTTAAACGAATATTAAAATTATTCTCTATAAGTATCTTAAAAAACATTGCGTTTTTTCTAAGCAAGCGACAATAATTTAGAAAATATTGAATTACTGCGGATTTATTTTTTTATTGGAAATGGATGGAATAGAATAGAAACGATTTTAGCAAGCAAAGAAGAATTTTAACAATTTATGAATTTCCATCTTGCTCGGAACACTCGCGCTGTTGATTATGGAACATCAACAAGAAAAGTAGAAAGTGGCTTTTCAGGAGAAACTATCAACATTTAATTGATATTAAACAACTATACAATATTGAAGCATTAATTTTAATGATTAATTAATTGCGGGAGAAAATTTAAAAATCTTAGTTGTCTAATTCTGAACTAATTAATTTAATTGATAATGAAATATGATACTTTATTACTTACGTTTTTGAATAATTACTTTGAACATAAGAATTTTCATATATATTAATTATATTTTTCCCATTTAAAAATATTGTCTATTTTGCAATCCATATTTTTTTATACTATAAAAATTGAGTTGGCTCATGAAGTCATATTTTTCATAACAATTTAGTAATTCTAATAATTACTAATGTGCACTCTTTATAATTTTCGTATTGTTTAAATGACTGTGTCCATACATGCCCTCCAAGTTGTTATTAATCGCTATTAAATCATTCTTCTAAATGTCCTCTTTTATTAGAAATAAGTCAGTATATTAAATAGGTCAAAATTGTTATAGGACAATTAAATATAATTTATCGATCAATTGTATTTAAGCGTTCATTCAATTAAACGGAGTGTTACTGCAGTAAAATTCGATTTTAAGCAATCAAATGTGGATATAGGCCAACCAAATGTGGTGTAATGTAGCATAAAATGCGACATTTCAGCATTCAAATATGAGCATGTACCTTCTGGTGTTCAAGCCTTTAAAATACAGATCATGTAGGGTGATGAAATACGATTTAAAGTATTCAAATATAGATTCAGAATGAATGCTTGTAAATTATAGTATTTATATGTATACAACTAAAGGACTTATATATCTCACACGTCGATATGTTTTGCTAAACATTTTAAATTTTATTAACATAGAATTTATGGAAAATAATTTTATTCCGGAAAATGTGTATAGAATATAAATATACAAAATATGGATCCAAATATATTCTGCAATGTGTAAAGTATTTTAAATTGTTAGTAAGAAAGATGCAAAAAATAAAAAATATAAAACACAAGTTGATAAAAACTATCTATTAGTTAAGATAGAATACCTTCATTATGTGAAAAATCATGTTTTATTTACTAATGCGACAAGTTGATATAATTTATAATCTGATATGAAAATTCTACTTTTTCGATAAATGATTGATTGAATGTTAGCGTTCTTTATTACTTAAAGTTTCCAATTTAAAAGACGAAAGGTATACCAGAACGCAATCCATATTTGTATGCCATAACAGGCAGCGCATTCGATTGTCTTATATAAATCCCCATTTGACTGCTTCGGATCACTGCATTAATTCATTGAATCAGTGAATGAGATGCCAATGAACGCCTCTTGCGATGTAGTTTAGTCCTTGTTTACTGTAAAAAAATATACTACAAGCACTACGTATGTACGTATATGACAAAGCTAGTTGTGCCCTTTGTCAAATCATTTTCACCTTATTACATTGCGTAACTACATACATGTATCTTCAGCAAGAAGAACTCGTCACCGAGGGCATCCAAATCCAATGTTTGGTAATGAATCGAAACCTTTTTACCCCCTCTCCCCCTCCTCTCTCTCTTTTTGATATTTCTCCCCAATTCATACACCCTTCCTTGAGCACCAGTATTATAGTCCTGATTTTGCATATATTATGTTATAAAGAATGCCTTCTTTTGTCTGTTTTGTCCATGTTCTGCCTTTGTGAGTGTTTTTTCTTAAAATTATTTTCAGTGTGTTTTCAAAAAGCATTGTCGCTCAAATTAATCCACCCGCCCACTCATAAACAAGAATCAACCGCTCATATATTTTTTTAAGTTAAGAACAATTAGTTATTAAGAGGCTATTGATATAAATTAATTTGAAGCATATTGTTCAATTCTTAGCCGCATTAAACAATTCATGTCGAATTATATTTGGATACTCAGTTATTCTTAGCTTCACCCTAAATTAATGTGAGCGACACTGATGTTGATTATTGCAAAGTAAATTGAATTGTCCAATTTATAGCTGTGTGCTGTTTTATTGTCGGTCTGCTAAAAAAAATTAATATTGATATGTAGCAAGCTTTAGTAATAGTTAAGGAATTTTCAGTTTTTTTGTAAGAGTAAACATTTATGAACAATAATTATATTGCTCATAAATGTTTACTCTTTGAAAGATTATAAGTTTTAATTTATAATCTTTCAAAGGCCCACTTCATTGAGCATATTGATCGCCTGAAATTCCTTTTCAAATTTAAGCGCAATAACCTAATTTAGTAGTTAACACTAATTTATATGAGAGTTAAAGATGCGGGTCGATTAATTATTGATTTCTAATTAGTGATCATTTCCTAAATTTATTTATTGGAAATTAAATTAGTGAGATCAAATTGGAATAAAATTCATTTATATTTATTGTGGTCGTAATCCGTTTAGTATAGCTTGTTATTATCTTATCAGTAAGGACAATTATACTAAGCGAATATATTAAATACATGTCAGACTAAAATATATTGATATAACATTTATATAATGAGCGTTAAAGGAGCGTTTTCCAAGAGTGGAATCGTTAGAAGCGCTCTTTATGTAAGGAATCGAGAAACTTTTGGAATAAACGATTTTTTGTCGCCCTTCAATTTAAATTGGAGCATCAAAACGAAAGTTATATTTTAAAGCAAATCGATATTGTCTAAATTTTTAAATAAATCGATAAATGTGTTACATAAACGAAGAAAGTAAATATTATTCATGCAAATAACTTTCCTTAAAACTTAAACTAATTATTTTATTGATATATAAATTCAAAATTTTTTTCGCGCTTCGATTTCGACACAGAGGCAGAGGCGTGTCGGGAATCAGACACGTGACCTACTTAATTTCTATGGTAACGCTGAATGATTTCGACTTTAAGAATGAATGATTCCTGACGAGCGACATTGGAAACGTTAATGATGCTTTTAGTTAACGACACTTTTAGAAAATGCTCAATGATTGATTTATTCGGGGTAATTAATTGTCAACGAATCAATTCCATCTTCTTAATATAGTCGTGTCAAAATGATTAGTTAGTTTCAAGATATATAGTAATTATAGCAATATTAATATAGTAGACAAGTGTTTTATCAACGGTATTACTGCTGAATATGTAAGCATTTAAGTGGTGAATCAGTAAGTTAGGTTTAGTTTTTCAAATTATTTTAACACCCATTGTGGTGTAAAAGAAATTATTTAAACTAGTTTCTTTAAAGAATTCGTTTTTTTCATGAAATTCTATAATATTTGAATCTCTTTATTTGTTCAATAATATTGTAACAAAAACGAAAGAAGAATGTGAAATATATTTTTAAAGTATTCAATGCTAATTGATTCAAATATAAGGGGCAAATGTTGATGATTTTAAGTTTAATTAAAGTAAAACACAAATAATTACTTCGTAAACGGAATCCACGATAAGTTTTTATTTAATATCTGTTAATTACTACTTATCGTCAATTTATTTTTTAAATGTGAATTATTTTTATATGTCTTAAAAACTAGATTAATTATTTGTTATTTATTTTAATTGTGAATAATATCCAATTATAATATTGTATAAATTGCATTTTTTGAAATTCAAAATGAAGTAATATTATAAATAATAATAATATTAACAAAATTCTTAAAATAGTTGATTATACAATTATATAATTCTATTATTTGATTATATAATTCGATATCTGTGAGATGCAAATTTTATGATATTTATTAGAATAATATTCTAATTTTTTTCAGTGAAGTTTTTATTTTAGTCTAAAAAATGGAATAATATAGTTGTGGGTATTAAAATTGCATTTAATATTTGTTAATAGGTATTTGTTATATAATTGATTAAATACTTTCAAAACATAATTAGGATTAATTTCATATTTCGCGAAAATGTTAGAAAATATCCAAAGCATTTAAGTGCACAAATTATAAGAGCATGAATTAAATTGTGATACAAGAAGAATATGGAAGATTACGACGACAAAAATAAACTAATCGAAATGTTTTCAAACTACTCTGTGTCTTATGTAACTAGGAAACTAAGAGTTAAAACAACAAAAAAGTTGCCATTTTATGGTCAAGATTGTTCATCTCCATATTCCAAACATGCCTTAATTTTTAAAAGTTGTTTATAAAATAAACAGGCTGAACACCAACCTTGCTGTTCATCTTCATACTTTAAGGTCTAAATCTGTTCAGTGCAGCTGGATACTATATGCCCCCTTTAAGTTGAATATCGTCCTATATATTATAGGTATGTATGCCTATTGCCACTCTTTTTATAGTGCAATATATTTAAAACAGAGTGAGTTGAAATAAGTTTTAATGTGTATTAAATACTTAACTCTATAAACAAACATGAAAATTATATTTAAAAGGAACAATTATTGTTTAATTAATTGTCATATTTTTACGTGTTTCATAGTTGAGGAATAGTTACAAAACCTGACTTATAAAATGGTGCTTGCAGGTTGCTTCACACAAACTTTGATTGCAGCTAAGCTTCCTCTCTTTTCTGTAACTGGGGTTTCGTTATTTCTGAAATGTTAACCAACTGGAAGTTTCCTGCAATCATGGTATTTCCATATTTGTAAAAATATCGTTAATCATATATTTACGCACATAATAAATATTTTCTATATATGTATTATATTATATAGGAATAATCTAAGCACACATTTATAACATAATTCGAGTAAACTGCATGTTCATTTTTAATCGTGTACTTTTTTAAATAATAATAAATATATTAATGGGCATTCGATTTTCTTTCTATTTATTGATAAGTTTAGTGACACGATTGCATATACTACTCAGAAACAAGTATTAATGTGTAGTATGAATCTAGATTATCACATTTAAGGAAAGAATGTCAAATACAATCATAATCAAGAACTTTTACTCTGTAAAGAAAAGCACGACAACAATTCTCAGCTTCTGAATGATTTTCGCCCTCAATGATATGTTCGCTCTTGGAATAAGACCAATTTGTACTATCATAATATGCGATCTAACTGTGCTCAGAACTGAAATACTATTAAATTACATAACTATATATATACTTAGTTTACAATAAAAAATATGAAATATTTTCACTATGAATAACTTATGTATAGAAGCCTTTTCTATATTGAGTGCAGTTTCAATTCTGAGTTATTCCTGTTCGGGGCTATTAATAAAGGTTAAGATTAGGTTACACTATGGATTTAGTTTGGATGCAGTGTACAATTTAAATTATGCATAATACATAATATGTCTAAAGAGAGGAATTCACTGTGCATAAGGCTAGTAATAAGTATACTGATAATCGGTCAATACTATGTATTACTAGGCTGTTTCAACATTATGTTGCAATAATTTACCTCAACATGTATCGTTTGAGGTAGCATTTAAATTTGATACAATGACATAACTGCATGTTTGTATATTTCTTAAACACAGCTATGATGTGGTAGAACAGAATTCATAAATCAAAATTCATTCACTACCCGCACAACCAATTATACTCGATGTGCAGTTTATTTGACATTTCTGTATTATATAATGATCCTCCAATTTATTTGACTGATTTGAGCTATTTTAAGGCATGTTTGTATAGCTCGTTAACTATCTAGTGTAATGAAACCAAAGTAATGCTCCATTTCCAATACCTTTTATCGAGAAATATTCAAACGTGTAGTTACAATGTAATCTCAAAAAAAGACCTGTATAGGTAAAAACAGACGCTAGACTGACTACAATTGGTCAGGTCCCATGCAAAAGTCATTTTAATCCCCTTGATTTGAAGTTTAGCTGTATATAATAGCTGCAGATTAACTATTCCTTACCTGTGAAACACTCCCTAAATATTTAAAGTGAAAAAAGGTAATTCTATTTAGTTATCTTTACATCGATATTTATAATCTCTTTTACGTAATTGATAAAATCTGCGTTCAATATCAATTAATCAACTATTTTGTGTTAATAATTGGTAAAGTAATTAACCTTTATACTTAGTTATATGATCTTGTCTTGATAAATGATTTTGGTTAAGTATTTTTGCAAACTTTGCATATCACTCGAGGTAAATGTGAATGCCTTTATGTGATGATATATATGATGGCTTAACTATTTTTTCTTATAAAATTACAACCATGCATTACCATTAATTATGTTGACGTTAATTCAGTTTTTCTATCTTTGCCAAAACTAATTCACACAGAAAACTATAATTTACTACTAAATTTCGAGTATATTTCAAGGGCTGTACTTTATTATTATATTCCAAATAAATAATTGCACTATTTCGCTCAAGAAAAACCATGAACGTCGCAATTATGTAAAGTTTATGATTGCGTTCAGGCTTTCTGCCAAAAGATATCACAGAAATTATAAAAATTATGAACAAATGTTTCTTTACATTTCGTCTATATGCTGTTTATTTCTTCTCTATAATGACATTTACTATTCCATGCTACTAATGTACATACATATATTATCTACTGATGCATGTTTGCCATTGTTGTTTCAGTATAAACCTTTTCGAATGCATGTTCATGTTTTGTCACCTTGTCGTTTAGATGTGTGTTATACATGTTATGTATTTTTATTGAAGCCTATATTTTTGTCGTTGTACTCAATTCACATAAACGTAATTTACTCTTTGTAATAAATACTATTCTAAAATTCTGAGATAAATGTAAATGTTCGGCCTTGTTTTTGTCTAAAATGTTGTTTATAAATTTTAAGTTGCTATAATTTTGTATTTGTAGACATGTATTATTATTTTAGTAAGCACGGCGTACTGAATAAACGTTGATAATTGTCGTATATGTCAACTGAAAACAGTTAAAAATAAGAGATTATTTGTCCTAAAAAGGTTCATTTAAATATTGTTTGATAGAAAATAGATATTTACTAAAAATTAAATCAGTATTCCCTCTTGAAATGTAGATAACGATATTTGAATAAAATGCAACTTTTTATAAGCACAGAATAATTGTTTGCACGAAAAATGTAATTTAATAATATAATTATTTCACTAAATTAATATAATATGTGTTTTTGGCATTATCCAAGTCTGTTGATAATATATCAATTCAGTTGAAGATTTCTTTTATTTTGTTTTAAATACAGAAATTTTCTGCTTTATAATTCGTTGCAAGAATTTATATGATACTATTTTTAGTTCGATAATCCAGTTTAATCAATATAAACTTAATTTTAGTTTATTTATTTTTTAATATATTAAATTAGGAAAAACGCCAAACACTAAATTTAATTAGTAGTTATATGACTGGGAAATATTATTTATTTAGAAACTTATAGTGTATAGTTAAATAGAAATGAAATACATGGATTATACAGAATATGAAATGCCTTACAAATACTTTGTGCAATTGTGTGCGCAAAATCGGCAAAATCGATAAAATCGAGTTTACTGGCATAATTTCAAATTATATCATTAAAATAGGCAGATAACAAAAATATGTAGTTTTGTTATTTTCTGTCTACATCGAGGGCCAATAAAATAGATAAATATGCCATAAAACACAAACAAAGTGAAATTATGAATTCATGTCTATTTTATATATTTATTTGTACTGTTTCTACCCATCAAACGATTTTTTAAATATAATAAAAAAGTTATTACACTTCTATAACGGGTTCTTCAACCAATACTTTCATCCATCCAGATCGTGCGTAATAGGCAAGAACTCAACGATTTGTTTCTTGGGTGTTAAGTGACCTTTCTATGTAGTTATAGACATTGGATGGACACTATAGAAGGTTGTAGTCACCCTAACTGCACTATACACCCCCTTTCAAACGTCAGAATGCAATACTGAACGTGTCTAGACTACATCATCATCACAAGGGGCTGGGAAAGTGGGAATATTTAAGTGATTCAGATTGGCTCAATTAATTTTATAGCACTGATACAGTTTGTCTGATTAAATTTGATGTAAGTTATGCCTACATATATTAAGTAGGCATTATGCAAACATCATCCCATAAATGGTGCTTAAAAGAAGCAGTTTAAATTGATTTTGTATATTGAAGATTTCTTATAAGATGGAAAGTAGAAATAATTAATTAAGACATAAATTGATTAAATTAAGTATTTTCGGTCTGTTATGGACTTTAACATTGTTTTCGTGGAAGTAATCAATAATAATTGACAGACTAGAATTCATAATTTTGTTTACCCATTACGCATATCATGTACTGTTTGATGTTATTTAATTATTTTATATATCTATTCTATGTTTTCTTTATATTATTATATTAGTGATATATTGATAGTAAACTCGAGAACTCCTTTATAATTTATTTCTGTTTTTTTCTTCACCTTTTCAGGTACGTTTTCACAATCGCAAGTTACCTCATTGGCGTCTTTGTATTTGCCACCATCGTTGGTAAGCTTAACATAGTCTATTTGGCGCTCAAATGTCATCATACACACAATAAACTGTAACAAAATATAATCTCAAATAGTCACAAATATTCAATTTAAATGCTTTTAATGCATTATTTGATACATATCTTATTCAAATGTGTAAATGTACAAATATATAATACATAAAATCAATATCAAAATTCAGAAAAAAGGGATTTCATTTCATCAACACCACGATAGATTTTGTAGTTATACCCAATGCAACTCATTAAAAACTATTTAATTTTAATTAAATTTGTATAAACAGATTATATACTTGTACCAAACAGAGTGTTAGTAATAATCAATTCTGTTCTTACAAAGTATATATTTGCACAAACATTTGCGCGCATTTGCGTCATTATAGTTTTCTTTAATGAACTGGTTTTCGGATGTTAAATTATTTCCGAAATTATATTCAGAAGTTTACTACAATTTACTTAATAAATAAACAGTATAATTATATCTTTATATCTTTTCCAGTAGTGTTAAACATTACACATTAAAGTTATGTGGAGGAAAAGGTCAACAATTAAATCTAGAAAGCGTTATTATATAAACAGAACGTGTATGTTTCTGAAATATGCATTTGACATGATAATCTAAAAGAGGTTAGTTAAGTGTACAAGCATAGGAAGGAACATATTATCAAGAATCTGGATACTTCGTTACAATATTTTAAAATAAAACTAATTGAATTGTTTTAGGCATTTCGAAAGAGGACTGGTACGAATATTGCTTGATTACTCATCGCTAAATCAGTAAAATGAAATTTATTTAACAATTACTTTAAAAGTTAAATTAAAAGCTTTCTCACAATTCACTTCAATCATAAATGTATTTCCGGATTTTTAATCTAAATTGGGGAAAACAAATGATTTATATCATAATTGCAAAAAAACAATGGTTTGATATAACAAGCGTTTGTTGGGGCAGACAATTTACTTTTGATACTTTTAAAACTCTGATTGTTAATAAAATGGTCATTCACCAGTGTAATATAAATCTTTAAACCTATAAATTCTAATTGGCGATATTTAAGTCATTTAGGAAATTGTCAGATTATATATGTAAAAAATTAATTAATTAATTAATTAATATTTTTAAGCATGAAGATTAAATTGAAAAAATTCATCGTAAAAAGTATAACTAAACTTATTATTTTAACGTCAACATTATTATGGGCAACATAATTGAACTGAAGCCTTATATATATTTATAATTCATAAAACATTCCTTGAAATCTTGAAAGTGGTAACTATTTTATTTATTAGATTGGTAATCTTTTCGACTTTTTTTAGGAATCAGAATATGTGTAATCATTTAAATTCAGCTCTAATATAACATTTTAAACTACATAAACTATTATTGATTGTCTCCGATGCCGAAATTTCCAACATGAAGTGAGAGGAATGGTTGTTGACCTCTTTCTCTCCCTTAATCCCCTTCATAATACTTCTCATTTCAGAAGGTTATAATCACTTTGAGGGGATTGAATGCATGTATGTTTATTCACGCTAATTGTAAATCCACATTTAAGACGGGTACCCTCACACTTGCCTATAGCCTCGACGATATTAGTCAGGATTAAGCACAAAGTTTTTAGAAGCGTTATAGATTTAGTTTTTAAGCGCCATTAGTGGATTTGGACGTCGAAGAATCGCCCTTTTTTACTATCTAAACCACCCTGAAATACAGGCCTCCACTTTCTTTTGTATATACCACACATTGCTACACTTATATTCCCAAGGTGTATATATGTATATAATATGTGTGTGTATGGTCAGTGGCCAATGTTCACAACTAAACTATATTAGAAATCATATTATTTCTTTTAGGCGGTAATCTTTTTCTCTCTCTCTATCTCCCACTCTCTCCATTACCGTTGATAGCCGCGAGTATTCAAAGAGGCGCACAATTTTGACATTTGCTTCCAATACGGGTGAATTTGCTCCCAATAACAGTCATCTCTCAACAAGAATACCTATATATCTTTCAGATATAGTCAGCACCAGCTCGAAGCAGTATATATTATACACACACTAAGGAGATATAAGGATGTCCTTTGGTTACTTTCGCGCCTTCGTTATCCTTCAAATCCAGCGTAATAATTCGTACAACATAAAAAAATTAAATATTACATTACCTTAATTGGTTTCTCACGTATAAATCCCTTCTCTACTTCAAAATAGAGGGGTGCTAGGTAGTATGAAACGGGAAATTTCGTAATTTGACTGTCCATTAAGCGGGCAGCATATAGACAACATATCCAAGTGTATAATATTACTAATTTGGAAATTATGTATGCCAAGGTGTTATGGGTTTAAAATATTTATAGATAAAATTCCAATTACTTGTTATAACTGTTGATCTATCAGCAAAGTAGTGTAAACACGTTAGATGTTAAATCTACCTCTACATGCTGCAATATACATACACGTATACCTAAATACACTGCTTAACCCCTTTTTGCAAATGTCCTTAAAATATACTAATACAGTGAGGCATTTTGAAAATGTCGCTTAACTCGTGTTTAGTAAAGGGGAAAATAATTGACCTTGAGTTATTAAATAATTTGTTGTCGGTTTTAAATATTGATTAAGAATCACAAGCAATAAACAATTCACTACATCCGATTTAAAAATTAAAATAATTATAAAATAATAAAGGGATTAAAACTTTTTTTCAACTTGAATTTAGGTGAATTATATATGGACAGTGTTAACAATAAGAATCCGTTTTGTCGTTAAGTTTATAAGATGTAAGAAAAATATTTCAAGACATCTTTTAAGCACATGAAAGATTAATTTGAGTGATGAAATTAATAAATCACTTTTTATTGATTTCCAATTGATCTGTATATATACTCGTAATTTTGTTAAGTGCATTCGTTTGAGGACAGCGGCAGTTTTGTTTCTCCATAAAATCAAATAAAACTGGCATGTTGGGTTGATTAATTAATGATGGAACGAAGAAATCACAGAAAGTATTGATTCTTTAAATAAAGCTAAACTAATATTTGCTTATATCAGAAGAATATGGTATCTTATAATCCTCTTTCTTAGTTCGTAATATTGATAAAAACATTTAAGCAGCTCGCAGGAAAAGAATAACATTCATATTTATTTGATAAATAACTTGCGTCAGAAATTTATCTCTAATAATTCCCTAGCGTTGAAATATTGCGTTGTTATTACGTTGGAGGTTCAGATTAATATAAACGGTTTTAATATAGTATTTCATATATCTTCAATACATATCTAATTAAACATATATGATTTCATTTTAGATTTCTGATAAATATTAAATTGTGTTAAAAATATGTACATTATTAAATTTAAAACTAAATATTACATTTTTATCCTAAATGTTTTAATTTAAATATTTAATATTCACTAAAATTTCCATTTTATTAACTATATAAAATTTTTGTTACACCAAGGAAAACGCTATTTAGTATATATCATAACAGTAGGACTATCAAAGATGAATATTAGTCAAATTATAATCGATATTATTGTATTTTAACAAATGAATAATTTATAATTTCCTGACTGTGGCTTTAAAAAATGCGTTTCCCTTTTGAAGATTTTTTAGAACATTTTCTTTAAAAGTAATAAAAATTCTTTCTTTACATTTTCTTGCGTTTTCAATGAAAATATGCTCGAAATCACTCCGTCTGTACCTGTATGTATTAGGCCAGGATAATCAGCTCATCCTTCGTCACAGTAATTAGTGCACCCGCATATAATAGCAGAAGTATCCATAGCATAGAGTAATTTATTATACCAGAGCTTCGACTCTTGCTGATTCTGTTTGCAGTTTAATATACTACTATTCAACTAACCAAAAGCTTTTGCAAAATAATGTCTTTGAAGATTCACGGTAGTTAAATCATTTATGTAGTAAAAAAGTTTTAGAAGCACTGGCAATAAATTATTTATTACAGACAACTGACGTATGCTAAAATTGTATGAATATATATATATATTTGCTCTTAAAGTTAATTTAATCTAAATATTGAATACTACTTTTTGCCCACCACCCATTTACATCAAATTTATTCAAATAAAACTATTTTTTTATTCACAAAAATTTACAGCGCGATGTATATGAAATCAATAAGAGAGTTGAAACTCTGTATATTATAACCAACTCTATGATCATTCCGTATAGATAAGTACTGTTTGCGTAGAGGTGGTTTGACATTTGGTTCCGCATCTTAGACGACAAGAATTCAAGTGTCAATTGGTCCACACGTGTGTGCATCTTCCATTTCCCATCTCCCATCTGTTTACATGTTTATCTTCCTTGCAACTGACAGAATTCCCCATCAAGAGAGCGATGTTCTTTCACAATTACACTTGCCTATTTTTTAACAAATCTGTCAATAGCTATATACCTTTACATTTGTCTGTTCAAATATTACAAATACATATCTACCTATACCTTAATCAAATTGTATTATATTTCAATGATTTATATTTGCTTTTATACCAGCTTATCTGCTGCCTAAGCTAAACGCTATATATAGGTGTAATCTTTCACTTAATCCCTTTATATAAGCGAATAATACTACCATCATTATGTTATGTCAGTAAAGACGATAAATTTGTGTCCTACAGTTTATACATATTACACTCGAAAATATTTATATATATAGTAATGTAATGGAGGCATATTGGTATTATCATGCTTTCCACATGAAATATGATAATATTTTAAGCATTTGAGTTTACAATAATTTTTTATATATTAAATGTATAAATAATTTAGAAAAACCCACCACTTTCCATATTTAAAATATCTTTACGGTATAGTTCTTCCGTCTAAGCTCTATTATATGCCTATACTGTTACTTACGCTCATAGTTTAAAAAAGACCCCGTATTTATATGAGTCTGTGGAATAAATCCATTTGTTCCTATTGTCTAAACAGTGCAAATTAAATGTTAAACTTTTTTCAATAAAAGTTCCAGAAAATCATTAGGCTATATTATTATCATTATTATTAGAATTAAAATTAATGTATGGGCCCCCAATCGCTTTATGGGCCCCTAGTCAATAATTTTATAATTTAAAGCCTGATGGGTCCCAATCAATATATTTTATAATCGCCTTATGGGCCCCACCAAATTTCAGGTGGAGCCCAAACGGGGATAATATTCTTATTATTCTTATTATTAGTATGATATTTATTCACGAAATCTGTACAAGTTAATTCGAAGGGTAACACTACAAAACTGAGAAAGGACAATAAAGGAAAAGAAAACAATAAACATAAACGTTAAGGTTAAAACAAAATCTAGTATGAAGAAGAGGAGTTGTATACCATATAAACACAATGAGACCGAGAGAAAAGATAAACATAGTAGAAGATAGTAAGGAGTGTGTTTTCAGAAGTTTTCTAAAAATGAGGAAAGAATGGGCCGATCGGCATTCATGGGATAGCTAGGGTATTCCAAAGTTTGAGGGACGACGTATTCGAGGGCACCAGGCGCAAGAGCAACCGCGTTTGCAGGCTGATGTAGGTGGAGTGATCCATGGGAGCGAAGAGATACTACACTGGATCAAACGGTAGATGAAGCGAGCTTATGCAGGCTGATGTAGGCGGAGTGATCCATGGTAACGAAGAGATACTATACTGGATCAAACGGTAGATGGAGCGAACTTATGCATGCCTTTATATGTTCGGCAACACAGTTTGAATTTTATGATATCAATAAATTAAATGAGAAGATAGAGAGGGCAAAAACTGCAGATTTTGTATAATTCTATGTTAGCCTAGAGAACAAATGTTGTTTTAATAATTGAAAAATGAAAACAAATTGCTTTATTGCAAAAGTGTATAATTGTGTTGCTCAATAGTATCTAAAAAAAACGACAGAGTCGTTAAAATGCAGCCAATCATAAGATAACTTTATCATGTATATTGAGAAAACGTACATTCAAAACGTAGTAGTCAATAAAAGATGATGATATAAAAAATGACGCCAAGAAGATGTGCATTATTTAAATAGTT
>JAYRBW010128802.1:0-16241 GCA_036023295.1 Invenusta paracnida
GTCTTTTTTGTTTAAAGTCCATGATTCACACCCATAAGTGTAAATTGGATGAACTAATGCACATACTAGTCTTTTCTTTAGGCCTTTACTGATGTTCTTGTCGTTCCAAATAGATCTTAGCCCAATCATTGTGTTTCTTGCCATTGCGGCTCTTCTTCTGATTTCCTTTCTGCATCCTTCTGATGGTGTTATCTGCGCTCCCAGTAGCTCAAATGTCTCAACCACTTCTATTTGCTCTCCATCTATTTGGAAGATTTCTTTTTGAGCATTAGTCATTATCTTAGTTTTTTTCATGTTGAGTTTGAGACCATATTTCTCGCTTTCTTTTTTTATCTTAGTTATAAGAGATGTTATGCCTTCTTTGCTACCTGCTATTAGAGTAGTGTCATCTGCATACCTAAGGTTATTTATATATTTATATATTAATATTTATATACTAAAGATAATTAAGACGTTCTTTTCTATTTTTCTAGTCTAAAATTCATTTTAACTATATTAAATTCATAGATGTAGTGCGTATAATAGCCTTTTTAGTAGTAAAGTCACTGCTATGTTGTGAATAGGATAATTATGTTTATAGTCTTTATAGTTATAGCTAGTGTAATTTCATTATTTTCCTTTTCAGATTTAATCCTTCTGCAAATGGTGCAACGTGGCATCTTGGCGATAAGAAGGAGAGCATTGTACATACTCTAGAATGCAAAGGAGAAAAGGATATCTCGTATTTCTATAATGTAAGTTAGTTTTCCTAGTTATTTGCATTCATTGCATTCATTGCATCTTGTAATGATCTTTTCCTTATTTTTCAAGTCTTTATGAATATTTAATACTAAATCTTTTCTAAAGCTATCAATTATATTGATTCTTTTTTAACTAAATCGAAATTAACTAATTTTATCTTTGCAATTTATTTATGCAATGCAAATCATTGCATTTATATTTTAAGACGTCGTTTTCACATGTGTTAATGTTTTTGAAATATTTGTTACGATACGCATAAAATTTATAACCATTTGTTTATAGCTAATACGGTGTTATTAGCTAGTCAACTTGTACCTTTAAAATGAATTCCAAATATTTTCATAGCAAAATATAATATACTACTTGCAGTAGTAATTTTATTTATAGATTTAAAGTTATAAAATGTTGTTATTTTGTATAAAATTATTGTATAATTCTGGCATATTTACAATCCTCTATTTTTCAGTTTAATTATAGGAAACTAATTAATTAATTTATTTTAATGCATTTGACACTATTAAATTATGTAATGCGACCGGAATATATACTTTTGTTCGATGCTATTAGGTATCTGTGAAAGCCATCGAGATTGAAGGGATGAGAGGTGATGAGAAGTCCTCAAGCAATTGGCACTATGAAATGTCTATTCGTGTCCCCTTCACACTTCACAATCAGCTTCCATTCTCCATCAACTATATTATTCCTGTGAGTTGCGTGAATTTTAAATTGTCTCGTGTTTTCTTATTTGTTCACAGCGTTTTATGCCTTTTTTTAATGTGGTCATTTTCATTCCTTTGTTGTGTGTTTAATTGAGTTAATGGATTTAGGACAAATTTTTGGCAAATCTTCAAATGATCTGTTTGAATTATACGAGATTTCTCACTGATTTCTAACTAATTACCCAAAGTTACTATTTGGTATGTTTGATTTTTACTTATAAATTAGTCAAAATTAGTTAAGAAAATAACGTATAGCTTAACAAACTAGGTATTTTTTATAACTTTACAACTATGGTTCTCTATAAGGAAAATAAAAAAAAATAACTTGTAATATCTTGAATTTCTATTATAAAATATATGTTTGCACTTATTCTAAGTGTTCCTATATTTTTGAATCGTTTTTTGTGATTCAATACTCTGTAATTTTTTCCATTTGCAGGAAATTTTATATTTATTCATGATTCTAAGTATGTTTTTAAATATATTACTAAATGAAATAATATGATGAAGTTTAATGAAAATCTAAAATATTTTATTTTGTATAATTTACAGTATTTTAATATTTATATACTGATATTTATTATAATGACAACACACTATTTTCGTGAGTCATTTGAAACTTTTTGTTAAATGCTATATCCTAAAAACTAAAATTGTTTATACATTATTTCAGCTTTATATGTTATATTTTGTCTTATTTATTTTCATATTTCGTGTCACTGGACTCGCTTCAGAATCACAAAGGAGAGATTGCACAAGGCGACAATGCGTCGATGCGAACTATCAACACCGAAGATTCTTCGGTTGATATTAGTGTAAGTTACGTCCATCCTTAACTCTTACATTAGTATTATTGTATTAATAACTGTAATATCCTTCATTCTATTGTAGTATTATGATTTTTTTTATACAAATTTTATCCACCATAACTTGCACAGTGTTCCATTTAGTAACATTTTATTTGATTACAAAACTTCCGACGATGAATTGAGTTGATAATTACATTTTGTTTAATACTTTTCTATTTTATAGCATTTATTATTTCAAATGTTTTAAAGTGTAACTGAGCTCGTATTTTTAAAAAGTATATTTTTTTGCTATTATTGTTGACTTTCTTGTTTCAGTTCGAGTATTCCGGTAAGGAGTGGATTGGCAAACTGGCGGTTCACGCAAAGTGTGATGAACTTAGTGTCATCACATTCGAAACCAGGGAGGGCTATAATACCGTCAATATGGTACGATTTTGCAAGCACACTAGGCATACATCTTTGTACTGTTCTTCTTTACTAAAATTCGATTATTTAACGAGATTGTTTAAAATTGTAATTTTTATTTTAAAAAACTAGTTTATGTTTTTATTTTATTTTTTAGAATTGTTTTGTTTTCGTACAACATAAACAGTATCTTACATTTGTTTGTTCTTTACTCACTTATTTTTCGATGATTTTAAATTTAAATTAAACTTTATGGCTTATTTATTACGAGCAATACATTCTTTAAGTTTCATGTAGGCTACCACTTTTCTATTTTATAATACTTGCTCTTCTAATTGTATTATTTATTCTTTTTAAGTTTTTCTATCGGTGATATGATTTAGACTTTATACGGAGGTGATAATATTCCCTGTATCTCTTTTTGTGTTACCTTATACCTCCTTATTATGAGGATCTATTTTCTTGTTCTTATCCCCCCCTAATCCCTTAAACGCAGGACATGGGAGTGCGTTATTTGATCAAGACCGGTCACGTTGATGTCTGGGTTTTCTGTCCGTATTGGATGCTCAACAAGACTGGCCTCGATCTCACCTATCGGGTCTGTCGTCAATTGTTACCAAAGATAATATATAGTTATAGTTTAATGAATACTACTTTAATAGCAAAGACAGAGATGGGCTAAAGTCTTAAGCTAACATTGTGAAGTATAAACCTGTCGATAAGATAAAAGTATAATTTAATTGGACAATTTGAAATACATTAAATATATAGCATTTAATTTTATGCAGTTTAATAAATTTAATTTGTGATTATATTATCCATTTTAGATGTTTACCTTTTCGAATTTAACAAATTTATAGTTAATTACTTAACCATTTTCTGTACGCTTTAACTTTTCTCTCTCTTTATTCTATACTCCTAATTAAATGCATAATATTATTAAGATAATTATATAACTTATAGATTAATTTGTATATTACAAATTACATGCTTTTAACAACCACAGGCCGGTGAAGACATTGTCGTTAATCACGAAGGCAAGAACGAAGGTGTTGTTCTCTTCTCATTCAGAGCTAAATCAATCTTCAGCAAGAAGAAGGTAACTTTTATTATTCATGCCTTCTTTGTATTTACGTAATATTAATAATTGATGTTGCTATCTCTTCCGCGCACACTTTTTTTCTAACAAATTTTGAAAACGCAACATTTCAAAATCCTCGCTGTATTGTTTGTTTGTGCCGAAATTGCCCCATGGTGTTTCTTTTCTCCGATTTGCCGTGTGAACATATCTCTAGTTTCAGTTGTGGTGTGTCTTTCGTCCATCAGTTTAGTAAGCTTTAAAGCAAGTATTTTATAGATAGGCTTTAGTTTAAAATGTATGCATGTTTTTTTTATATTTCACGCTCTAATTTTTCAGTATAACAATTTCTGCTAAAAATATAAAACTTTTCTAACAAAATATTCAATGAATTTAAAGATCTTTCTTTTTCTTTTCTTACTTCAAAGTCCAATATAAAATACCTACCATATTCTGACATTTTTAGGTGAATTATATTTTTATTTATGCGACTATTTAGCGTGCTGATCTCGGATAAAACATAAACATTGATTTAAAAAAACTGTATTTACTGTATTTAATAATAAAATTATTTCAATTCTTATATTTTTACTGTTAGGGAGAGCTAATACTATATATGACCTATTTTTTTCGATAATATTAATTTTTTCAATATTTTACATAACATGACGTTTTGGGAAAGCAGTTTTTTTTACAAAATACTATTTACTGATATCAGATATTTTATGATAATTGATTTGTTATTTTAGCAAACCAGTTTCTCTACATCTGGAGTGAAAGTAAGACTTTGGGGGCTGAAATGAATGGTTTCTATTGATTGTTTCGTGAAATTGTACCCTATTATTTCTTACACTGTCATCATGATATTATGTGCGATAAATTGTCCAATGTGTGTATAGTGGTGATCAAGTATACAAAACTGTATTAATCATCTATTAATAAATATTTAATTATTGTATTTAATTACAATCATAGTATGCACTATTCACGGTTAATGGTTTGCCTATAATTATTTTAATTATGAACAATTTTATTAAATATTATGAGGCAATTTATTATTATTATAATATTGCTTTTGGTACATGTTTTATTAGACGATCATTATTATGCTTTTACTGTATTGTTTTGTCCCCAAGTAATCTGTTTAGGCTACAATAATGATAATAATAATTATTTCTTTCTTAGTAATATTCACTAAATATCGTTAATTAGTTAAGATAAAATGTAACTGTGTAGGTATATTAATGGAAATTCATTTTATATACAAATCATAAATTATTTGGAATTTAACTGAATGATACAAAGATTTGATGAAAAAGGGTCGTGCACGTTGATATTTTTGTTTAATTTTGAAAGTTATTTGAACTGATTATTTTTCTAGTTTAGAAAGGTAACATTATAGAGTTTGAAATATTTACATTGATAGAGGAGATTCTCATTGCCGTCTTAATAAAAAACAAAGTAAGTTAATGCAAAAGACGTAAAATCTATGAAAACAGTAAATTTCATCGTTTTACGTCTTTGTTATAACTTTCTTTAGTTTTATCTTTAATAAAGCACTGGTTGACATAATGAAGGGATTCTAATATAATAATATCTAAAATATTATTATAGATTTGTTTTTAATATTGTTTTTAAATATATAAAATGCTAATTTTTTTGACTTTAATTTAAATGTCTTTTTCTAAAGTTAGGAATATAATTTCATATTCTTGATTTTATTTTTGAAAGTTATGGCTCTTAACCGTTCCGCAGATGTTTATTAAAAATGCGCAAAGTCAGTCAGCCTTTTAAAATACCTGTTCTCTATTTGATTTCTATTTTTAAACCTCCGTTGCATAGATTTTATTTAACATTGTGAAGTATTTTTACGAGAATGTAAGTTAAGGGAAGTTGATAATAATTAATATACTCTAAGTAATGTACATATTATACATATAATATTAACATGTGCCTTTTAAAAATGTTATAATATATTATAAAGACTAAAAAGACTATAATAATGTGACTTATTATAAAGCTTTATTTATACTCTGTATATTTTGAACTGATAATGAACCTTAATATGCTCTAAACCAGTTTCGTTTTTTTATTTACAATACCTAATAATAAACTTTATCTATAATATTCTTCCAATAAATCTAAAAAAAAAAATTCAGCAAGCTAAACTTTAATATCAATTTGAACAGTTGGATTCAGTTTTAATGTTATTTTTTGTAAGTATAAAAGATATGTTATAATTGAGTTAAGTGTCTTTAATAACCGCCCAGAAAGGGATAGTTTGGGCTCAAATTTTGGTTGACCACACTTTGCTACCTACTTAACTATCCTGCTATTGCTATAATATAATGTGCATTATACCGGTCCAGAAGAAGACCAAGAGCTACGCCTCAGATCCCGAGGATGAGAATGAGGCTGAGGCATCAGCCTCCAAGATCAAGAAAGAGAAAAAGCACAAACCTCATAAAAACAAGCTTACCAAGACCACCAAGGTATACAGACAGATACGAGCATTGCATTTTGTAGGTAATGCGATAGGACAACCAACCAAGAATGGTATACAGCTAGAAATGGCTTGGGTTTTCTCCTTCATTCTTGCACTTGTGTTCCTTCTGAGACAAGCAGATTACGCTTTATTGTTTCACTACTTGTTTTGTCGGCTTCAAAGTTAGAGCTGCTTTATCTGTACCTGTATATATTCCTTCCCATTGTTGTACTAAGGTAATTTTACTCTTGTTTTGGCTGTTGTTTTTATTTACTTGCTTGCATTTTATACTGTATTAATGTATGTAAATCGTCTATTTTGTTAAGTTGTTGAATTGATATTGTATTAACTAGACTATATTATACATATGATATATCCACAAGTTTTCTTTTGTCAGTAAACCTTTACTTATAATTATATTCCTAACCATGTCTAGTCTGCTCATATACTTGTATTTATAATATTAGCTTTATATAAAACAAATTAAAAGCATTTACAAAAAACCATAGCTTTAAAAGTTATTTTATAATTAGGACATTGTTAACCAATAATAAAAGTTAACAATTATTATAGCTTATTATAACTGAAAGATTAATGATTCTTACTAAATATAGATATATTATGTTTTATTTATATATTATAATTAAAATAGTAAACATATTTATGTCAACATTTAATTATAATTTATGTGAATTTATCCATACATAATTTAATTTACTAAAACTTAATTACACGTTACTTTTATTAAACAACTCAAATTTATTCAAACTTTTTTGTATGATAGTTTCTAGGGATTTTGTTACAAAACTTAAGCGTTAAAAGGAAACGAAATAATAATTTCATTTCTAATTGACATTAGAATTGAAATTGTAAATTATTATACTGACCACTCCAATTGTTTTACGCATATCTTCTCCTTGGCTATTTTTTTTTAAACTGTTAATCTAATTATAAAAGAACTGGGTGGAATTTTAATGGAATAATTGAATTTTTTATTCAAGATTTTAGTCTGATTATGGTCTTTTAAATAAATACTTTTATTTATAATCAATTTTTAACTTTCACCGAAACAATAATAGTATTTCGAATATATTTTATTTGAAATTATTAGTAAGGTGGTTTACGTTGTACTGTCATGATTTAAATGCTTCGTAGGCTTTTCTATAAAAATCGCTTAACTTCCAGATCCTACAGATTCTAAATTATTCTAAATGGCTCAAGCAATGGTGTTATTGTTAAGCAACACTTAATGTAGTAACTACTAGTTTTTTTGTTTTTTTTTACTATTGCGATATATATACATATATTTTTATGTTTTTGTTTCCTCTATCAAAATATTATATCACTATTTGATTTCTGCCATTTTATATTATTTTATTATAAATTATAAACTTGAATTCTTTTAGACATATTTTTCCATCTTTTATGTATCAATTGTATTTACTTAACTATAATTCGTTTACTATACAGGGAAATATTTCCCCCATCTTTATGTATACAGTTATATTTACTTGACTATAATTCATTTGTTATAAACATTAAATTATGTGTGGCTTTAACTTTTTCGATTTTGTTATCCTGTCATAAATTACTCTATATTTTCTAAAAATAAAAATAAAACTAGACATTTGCTTTATACGGCAGTATAAGTGTTTTTATGCCTACTTAATGTTTCTCTTGTGTAGGCAACTCTCCAAGTCGTTGACTCTCAGTGGTCAGACAAGTTCTCACTGGATACTGTCGGAAGCTCCGGTCGCGTCGTTTGCAAGAACAAGGATGGAACTCGAACTTATGAAGTATATATATTGCACATTTTTAAATAATTACTTTCATTTATATGTTATAACTTTATTTTTTGCTAGACTATTATATCAGTAATATAAAAATGATTTATTTGTTAAAGCCGTTCTTAGTTTTTATTTTCTTGCTAAATTTGAACGGTGATTTATGAGTATATATTTTATTATATGTTTCACTGATTTTGTTTATTCTTCTCAAATTGTAGATTGGTGTACGCAGCACGCTGTCAAGTTCTGGTCTCACCAAGATCGTTTCGTTCATGCCATATTTCATGATCATTAATAAATCTGAGGTGAATAGGAATTTAATATAAAATACTCTACGTATACTTAGAATATATATGTAAAATAATGTTTCCTTTTTAACAATTCAATTTACATTCTTAGAACATAAGGTTTTAGTTTAATAGACTACATAATAATATGTTTAGTCTATTTTACTAATATATTGTATAATTAAAAATGCATTTCATGACCTGTTATTAATGATTATAAAATATTCCAGAATTCAAATTTCTAAACTATGTCTTAGTCCAAAAGTTTTTAAATCATTGAATGTGTGTTTAGTTTTTCTTCTTAGTTTTCATAGTTTTCTATAATGGAGATAATTGTTGTCTGTGAATTTTTTATTTTTCGTAGTTTTATATTAGAATTATTTATAGAATTATCTTAATTTAAGCATTAGCATAACAGGTGTTTATATTCGCTTAGAATGACAAGAGAAACCAGTTTTATCTAGAAGAATTGCTATTCCTCAATCTATCCCCCATTCAGCTACCACTCCAGTTCCATGAATTGGCAGAGACCTCGGACTGGATGGTGATGCCTCCCGGTAAGTGTGTTCCATTCTGGCCTTGTCAAACTGCCAGCAAGAACATGCTGCTTCGATGCAAGGTGGACGACCCTGTAGAAAAGTTGGTCACTGAGCCTATCCCCTTCTATGAATCGCATTCCATGCTTATGAAGTTGAACAAGAAGGTAGCTATCTGCTCGTTGTTTTGTAATGTATCGTTAATTATACTTACTAAAATATAAAAGCTATGAATGTTTAAAACCTGGAATCTAATATTATGATATATATAATTTACTACTTAATAGTAGTATGTTTGAAAATTCCATGTTTTATGTAATTTTGTTTTAGGTACCTTGTTGTTACTTTTAATAGCAACTATTCGAAATTAATTCTTTCCTCTTTCTATCGCTACAAACACAAATAAACTATTACACATTTTATTTATTTATTCCCTATTTCATTTACAATAATTTGTTATTACGCTTTTTATTGAATGGAAATGATAATGATAAATGTTCAAAAAATTATAACTGATTTTATTATCATATTATTAAAGCTGAGTAATTAAAAAAGACTTAAAAAAATAAAATATCATTAGATCAATTATACTAAATAGTATAATTTATTTGTTGTTTAAATTTATATTCATATTTTTGTTGTACTTAGCAAAACATGTTTTACTGTTATTTATATAACCGCATGGAATCGTATAGTTTGTGTTGTAAAAACTCGCTAAATGTTCTGCTATCTGCAGCTTACTATAATAAAATGGTATAATATTATATCACAAATAATCTATAGTAACACTAGTCAATCATTTCATTTAAAAGGTCTCATACCCCACTCCCCAATTCACAGTATCCGGGCATATTCGCCGAAGTGATCACCAATGATGAAGCAACTTTAATCACCTTCCAAGACTACTCTCCAGGAATGGTGCTGGTGATGATCGTCAACCATTTGGGAGAGCAGGATATCACATACCATCAGAGGTGAGTCTACTCTTTTTCATTCAGACTGTAGAGTCTGGTTTTCCTGCACTGAAATAGACACATAACTAGTTTCAATATTCATTGATTGAACTACAAAATAATCATAATATTACAATACTATGCTTTAAAATTGATCACTAAATCTTCTTATCGACAGAAAATTATGCTCTAACTTTTGCAATTTACTTTTTTTACTGCAATAATTCTTTTTAGAGGTGAAAAACAAAGAATTTTAGAAGTAGAATTTCGTAATAAATTGAAAGGGGCCATGTTATTGTTTGATTAATGATCAATAAAATAATTAATGGAAACAATGAAGAACTATATAATATTTTATTAAATAAATTTACTTCTTCTAGTTCTTAGATTTATACTCTTTTATTCCAATTGTACTATTAAGTAGAAATGGTTGTTTATTATTATTTATTGTCGAGTTATCTTTTATGTTTCCATATGTTACCGTAGGTATCTCGTCTTCAACTTACAACACCTTATACACTTGTTTGCATTCTTTTCTCCTTCCCCTCCAACCTACTCAGTGGTGTAAACACGCAGCACAAGCTCCCGCCCGGAAAGATGATCCTCTACGTTTGGGAGGACGCCAGACAGAAGCGTGAACTTGTCTGGTCCTGTGGCGAGAACAAGAAGACCTACACCAATAAACTCAATATGGTTAGTCTACCACTTCTCATGTTGTAGTATAGATGATAACTGCACATTTTCTTATTGTGGGTTCTTATCACTATTGAACTATGTTTTATATTATTTCAGGATGGAATTGAGGACTTCTTTATCGATGAAACCAAGGCGTATTGGGTGTCTTTCATGTGGAAGACGCAACGTGTCCTTCTTTTCACTTCTGATCTTCAGATCGCCAAGAACGCGCGTTTGGTATGCTTCATTGATTTGCTTATTGAAAGTTTAAAAAGTCTATTGAAGCAAATTGGATCGAATAATTATATTTCATTTTATTGTTGTTTAACTATTATTATAATTGTATTTAGATTAATTTTGTATCAAATTTTCCCTTAATAAACGAGATATATTTTTGCAAAAACTGAAATATAGGCGTTTTCTTGGCTTTTGATACGAATACGATTGTTACATACTATTTAAATATAAATATTTCACCTAAGCTTATTATTCTAATTTGAGTAATTAAAAAATGTAATATACTTATATATTTGCATGAATTTACTTATCAACTCCCCTTTAATTGCTTGACCTAGAACGTGGATTTGGAGCCTATCGATCAAGAGATCACAGTTTCCATCCAGGCTCTTGGTCTCTCGCTTGTCAATGACATCACCAGAGAGGAGATTTCCTATATTTCCATTACAAGGTAGATTATTCAGATGCGTTTATTCACTCGCTATACTCGTAAAGTATTGTTATAGTTGGTGACTTAAAACATAACTTATTATTTAAATTTTCACATGTTAATTTTTGTATTGCCAAAAGTAAAATTTTATTAAAATGTATAGTATTAGTTTTTGATTAGTAATTAAATTATAGTAAGCATAATGGTTCATATTTGAATATGTTCGATTGAGAACCAGGGATAAGAAAGGCGGTGTTTGTTTGGTATGGATGTTTAAAAATATGTATCCGTGTAATTAACCTTTGTTTGTGTAATAATTATTAAACGTCCATACCACAGCTCCGGCGTCAAGTGGAACCAAATGAAACGGAAAAACCGGCTGCGCCCCTTCCGTCCAGGGACCAGCGCTGCACTGGAGGCCGCCTACGACACCTTTGTGAATCAGGTGCGCACGAACCAGCAGCACGCCGATGTGGTGAAGGTGCCCTGTTCTCCCCCGCTTGAGGTGGACTTCAACCGCCGGATGCTCATCAAGCCCGAGCGGACGGAGATTGTGCGTACTTTCGAGCCGGGCTTCTACATTCAGTACAAGACCTCGCCGCATCAGCAGCACATACACATGCGCATTTACAAGGTTCAGGTGAGTTGTCACCGATTGTTGGAAAAGTAGTTAGTAGGGTTTATTATGGAAAAATTACACAAGGTTTGAAATGTAAGAATAGGAATAAATAGATTTCTGAAAATGTTTAGCCTTTAAAGGCAAAATTTAAAATAATTAAACAAAGAATAGGTAAGAAATTTATGAGCTTTAAGTAGAAAAATGTGAACACTAACAACAAATTGTAAAAAAATTAAGTTTAGTCCTATTCCAATTATAATGCACTCGAGAATTTCATGACGGAAAACGATTTTTTCATTTGCCTTTTCTTTTTCAATTTTATAACCAATTTTTGCAAGGCAACTATTATATTACAGAGAGTTCATTAAACTATCATAACATGGCCCGCGGATAACAATAGTCAGAATTACAACGGTATTTTGCTAAGTAAATAAGTTTATAAGCTACCATTTTAATATACCACTCTAAAATATAGTCTAAATATAGAAGATACTATTAGTAAATCAGTCGGGAAATATCATGTATAGAATTTGTGGCGTCACCTCTATTGTTCCTTCGGAAAGTGTAGTTATATATCAGAGAATCACATATTGCGTCAGCATATAGGAATTTTAATTCGCCTGGTTATTGTTGTGATATTAAAATTGTTTTGTCTCTTAAAATTTCTAATTCGAATCTGGAACCGTTTCGTCATGCCTGGGTGTAATAGAATTCAAATGATACCAAACTTAGTTTAGAAGAAAATTTATCAAGACGTGCTTAAATAGGCGACAAAGACAGGTTCACATTGAAATAATTTATAAATTTATGTGGATTTTACTTTATGATTGAAAAGTAACGTAAATTACCAATTATACAGTATACCTTATATTTCGGTGAACAAATTGTTATATTTTCAACTTTTGTTATGTTCCTATTTTGTAATACTACTTTTTTCATATATTAAACTGGTTTTACTTCACTTACAGATCGATAATCAACGTCTGGACTGCACTTTCCCAGTGGTCTTTTCCGCAGTGCCTCCGCCCAAATCAGTGGCTATTGATAGCGGTATGTCACACTTTCATAGTAGTATCGTATCTGTAAAAAATATTCTAAACGGTAGCATACGATGTGAACAAATAGAAATTATTTAAATAAAACTATGTTTTAATTTTAGTACGAGCGCTAGCACCCTCCAGCTACAAGGAAGGAGGATCAACATTGACCCCTTATAAATTGTAGATAATGGTGTCAAACCTTCAGAAATGGACGTATGCCGGTGTTTGGAGGGTTGGTTTGGACCATAGTGGTATTTTAAAATTTATCATATTAAAGAATAGGAATATTGTTACAATTTAAGCTAATTTTTCTAGAAATTATTATTTTCAATATAATATAAGTATTTATACCTTTTAAAAAGTTATGCTGCATATGATTTTAAACATATATTTATTGTCTTTGTCTTAAAATAAAAATTAAACACACATATCATGCCATTACGTTTCCAGATGCTTTTGAATATTAGTACCAGTCAAATTTTGCCAACAAAATTAGCATAAATTGGCCAAGTATCAATATTCAAAAGCATCTGGAAACGTAATGACATAATATACGTGTTTAATTTTTATTTTAAGATAAAGACAACAGACATAATATGTTTAAAATCATATTCAACGTAATTTTTAAAAAGGGTATTATAAATTATACTTATATTGAAAATATTTTTTCTTAGAAAATTGAGCTTAAATTGTAAAAATTTTCTATTAATATGGGAAATTTTTAAATTCCACTGTGGTCTAAATCAACCCTCCAAACACTGGCAGACGTCGTTTCAGAATGTTTGGCACCATTATCTTCAATTATAGGGGGTCAATGTTGGTACCTTGTTCCTTGTAGCTCGAGGATGCTAGCTGTGGGACTATTTTTTGTTTGATTTTATCTCCTATAATGATATTTTTGTGATATTATAATAATATCTATGCAATGTACATAAATTAATATTTGTCTATATGTGTCATATTTCATAGGACCTAAGCCGTTGGTTGAACTGTCTGCTGTTATTGGAACGATGGCCTCGGATGTTCAGCGTTACAAGTAAATCACTCTATAATATTTTGAAGTATTCATCAAGTATAAATATTATTCTGAATTTTTAACTGAAGGAATTTGCTTTTTATGTTAGTTTAACAAATAATTAATCAATAAGTAGTTATTTACTATTACTTCATACACTGCACCAAATGCTTACTGCCTTACTAGAAAGTAATTAAAACCGATTTTTTTCTTTCTATTGCTTGAAAAGAAATTTTTTAAGACTAAATATTTAATTGTTCAACATATCCTTAACCAATCTTAACAGTATGAAATTATCTGTTACACATTATAGTTCACATTGTTTTGCATTGAATGCACGGTAACCTAAACCAGACCGTTTTTCTATGGGAAATTCTCCTGATACTTGTAAAAATATTAAATTACAACGTTGACCTTCCTAAACTGTAGTAAACAGATTTTAATATACTATTAAGTTAAGTTAATGTTAGATACCCCTTAGCCATTTAACTTGTTACTTGGATGTAGTAAATCGGATCAAGCTTTTTAATCCATTATTATATGATATATCATTTTTATATTGTGGTTGTATTTTTTATTGTATTATTCTTTCTTCAGATATTTCCGCGTGTTGATTCAGGAGATGCAACTGAAGGTGGACATGGCATTCGCTAACGACTGTCTCGATTTCTTTGCTGGCAGCGTCAATGTTGCCATTGAAGTGAGTTTGTGTACATATTATGACATACAAAATCTTTTCAATTTTATTTAACCCTTAAATTTAAATGAGAATAAATTAGCCTACTTTTCTTTACAAGGAAGGGGTCCTAACAAGATAATTTGCTGTCATCTCGTTTCGCCTAATGCTGTTTCGGCTAAACTCGTTTCGCCTAATGCGGTTTCGCCTAAACATGTTTAGTCTGTCTACTATGTATATTTCCGTTTCGACTAATAATTGAGAATATAGCATTTATTTAATACATATAAAATGGAATTTAAAATTATAACTGTAGACGTAGAATAATATAAAATATATAAATAGGAATATATGTATTTTTTAAATGTCAATTATTTCTATGTAGTTGTTTGAAAGTCCCAGTCACAGCCCCTGCGTAATGATAAACGGTTATTTCGTTGTTAAGAAGACGGTTTTTCAGTCGCAAAAGTCGCTCCGTAACACTTCTGTATACGGGACGTTGTTGTGCTGGTGCGTTACCGGCCTGTAGCAGGTGGACATGTTGCTCAACGGAAACTTGCTACTCTTCTTAGATAATTTCGATGAATTGAAACATGTTGGCATAACTCACTTCACAACTAGCACGAATTAATGATAATAATTTTAGTCTAAACGAAACAATTACAATAGCCGAATCTGTAGAAACTACACTTACAAAGTATTGCGTAATCGTGAGCGGCATGAACAATAGTTAGGCGAAACGCTACGTTATCGATAATTTCAGATGAATAATATCTCCTTTTACTTTAAATTGTTTTATTAAAATAATTAAAACATCAAAAACTATATATTTTTAATTTTGTAGCTTACAATGTCGATTGTCCTCAAGGATTTGATCTAATTCCTAATTTATATTTATAATTCATGAAAAATGTATTTGAATGAGTAAAATAAATGATTTATTTTGTATACCTTTAATCTCAATATACAAATTGTTTTTTTAATAATTTTATCGTGCTGCCAATAATAAATACTTATATGAAGTTATAGATTGGTATTTTAAAAATATTCTACTCATTTACAATTTTTATCGTATTTTTAATTATTTTACTTCAGTTTTTACAAAAACCTAAACATGGGTTTCTTGGTCATTAGTTGTCACCTGTGTATCATGGTCAGCACTATAGTATGTATGCATAAGTATGTAGCTATATATTTCTCTTTTCAATTTTGTGTAGTGCGAGTCCTTCCAGCAGGACCTGAAGATCGTAGGTGCCGGACTGATTGAGACTCGTGTCGTGGAGCAGATTGCCCAGTCAGGAAAGAAACATCTCTTCGACAATCTTCACATCTCGCCGATCAAGGTGCTTCTTCATATATTGTGCATACTCTCCAAATGTTGTTAATGTTATTTAATAGTAAACACGATGATATCAATTATTATTTATTTTCATTGATAAATGTTTATATATTTTACGTTTGTTTTTAGTTTCTGATATTCTGATAAAATAATTTATGTGATTTTGTGAATATAATTCAACAAAATAACACGGTTAGCCTTAATGGTATATTAAAGTAATATCTGTATACTTGGCAATAATGATAAATACCATAATATTATTTTTTAAATAGTTCAGTAATATTAAATGTAATAAAAAGGTGGTTCTCCCTTTGCAACATGTTGAGTTATTAAAGTTATTAAAATAAACGAAAAGCCTGTGTTGCTGTAAAATATCTGTATTACGAATTTTCGGAGATCCACTCCATAAA
>JAYRBW010128813.1:0-16241 GCA_036023295.1 Invenusta paracnida
CTTATAATTTAAAATTATAAATCGGAGAATTTGAAATCCACGTAACAATGAGGTAAAGAGTTTTAGATCCGAAAGAACAAAATGAACATGTGGCATAATATATATATAGCCTGTTGTAGTAATTCCACTGTTTAGTGGAGTTCACCTTCTGAAACCAGAAGGTGAACACTGGCTACACTCAGCCAATGAGAAATCAATGATATGAAGCACGTTTGTATCCAGATTTGTTTCGACTCGATAGTGTCGACGGGTAAACCGGCTCGTTGAAAAGTTTGCTCGGTTAAATACGGCTTAAGTCAAGTAAATGGTGTGCTGCCTGTGGCTGTTTCCAAATAGACAGAAATGCACATACAATTAAAATGTGTTACTACGAATAATTAGGTGTCAGACAAAAGTAGTACGCAACTTAATTATCTAAATAAGAATTACACAATTTTTATAACAACATTTAAGACTTTTAGGATTTTTTAAGGATGGAATAATGAATATAGTGCATTGTTACGGCTCTTGGCCATTTTTACAATACATATATAATGTTATAAACTTTCTAGTTCTTGGTATAGATCAATAATACTTATTTATTGAATCCACAAAAGTCTGCAATTAATTAAGTATAGTCAATTATATTTAATGCCTATTGATTAATCATTAAAAGGTTGAGCATGTTTGAATTGCATATTGACATTCTTGGAGTCAACAGTCAACATTTAAGGAGACAACTATTTCATTGTCATTGTCGCTATATTATGGGAAAGACTCAATTGAACCTTCTAAATGTAAGTTAGTTGATAGCGTGTCTACGCATACATGAACCTAAAACTTGACGATAAACATTTCAAGAGCATGCTTATAATTATAGTTAGTAGATATTTCTTGATCATGCAAATAAAGAAATAATAATATTGCTCAAGAAAATAACGCAGGCCTAATTAATCCCCAAGTAACAATTCTGCCTCAGTCAATTTATGTTGTGTTTGTCTGTAAATAGCAGAAGCGGTATAATATATACATACATACATACAATGATCTTAAATGCGCAGTCAAGATATTATGCGAGGAGGAGAAAAACTTTGAAAACATGTTCAGCTCGTTCTAATGTTTCAGCGGTTTGTATGTAAGTATGTATGCATATATTCAATGAATGAGCTATGAAATATACACAGTTTAAAAAATACAACCTTTCTTCCTAAATGTGAGGCAATATTCTTACAAGTGGACTGAAAACGGAACGATACGAAGAAGTCAAGAGATTTCATGCAATCTTAATAGCAGTGTAAATAATAAAAAGTTTCCTGAATTCAATTTGTTAATATATGTTTATACATACCGATTAATGTATATGTTTGTTTGGTATTGTTTTCACCTCAAATACCGTTTACATATGCATTTATTTACTCGCTTTTACCAATCTTTTGACAACTTGACAGCATTATATCAGGGTTGCGGAACTTTATTAACTTTGATAATGAGGTACCTGTTCCTTTATAATAGTTCGTTGAACGAGTTCATTTTAAGCATTCTTTTCTTACTCTTTGCCGAGCTTCAAGATTGTTTAGATATTATAATACAACAATATCTACTTGCAACTTTAATGTTTTAAAAAGTATACTACTAATAACACGTTCGAAATCACACAGCACTCGTATTCACACTTTAGCTGAGATTAAAGAGGCTTAGACCGTTTTTTGAATGATTTTTTAAATTTGATTGACACTTCGTCGGAAGAAATAATATTCTGTAGGAAAAGCAGCTCTATCGCTAAGCCAACGAACCAAACATATTACAGCATTGGTAACCTGTAAACAATGTCATGGTTACTGTTGTTACTAATGTACGCTTTTATATTTTAAGTTAATCTTTTAAGTTAACTTAACAATCATAAGCTTATTCTTATAATTTAAAATTATAAATCGGAGAATTTGAAATCCACGTAACAATGAGGTAAAGAGTTTTAGATCCGAAAGAATAAAATGAAATGAAATAAAATAAAATACGCATTTTTATGCGAAAAATAGTCAACAATAATCTTGAAATGTTTCGTTGTTCATACAAAGTTTCCATGAGCGAAATAAAAAATACATAAAACAGACATTTTAAATTGGCCGGAACATGAAAAGCGAAAATATATGGAAGAATTTAAGGAAGAAAGAGAAACGGTTGTACATAAGATTATAATTGAATGAGTGAGACTTATTAACATTTAATTTAAATATCAAATCATTTTTACCGGAAATAAATAGCTACAATTTATAACAATTGTTTTTGTACCATGAAACTGTTTTATATGTTATTCAATCACATCTATACATATTTATTGAATTGAGAAATAATATTATTAAAATATTTGGCTCAAATATTCATAAAAATTGAAAATAATCGATTCATTTGGTGCACTTAATAATAACCATTATTTATGAACCTCCCATGTTTCCAGGTATATTCGCAGTCTATCCCCCCAAGCTCCCACGACAAAGAAATTAACAAAAGCATTAACATAGAATAGAAAGTTACTTTCTATTCTATGTAAATGCTTTTGTTAATTGCTACTCTGTGGCTACAAGTGACTCCATAGCCCACGATGACCTCCAAGCGACCTCAAATTAGCCACAGAGTATAGTAATAGACAGTCTCTACTCTTATTGATTTCATATGCATCACGTTGTACATTTTGTCGACGAAAAATTGTTGATAAATTAGGTATATCTTTGAAGTAGTATTAAATGTTCACTGTAAAAATGTTTCAAGTCTTTTGGTCATTTTAGAATTATTATAAATAGTACCAACGTTGTCCCACAATTCCAATATATTACATTTACAATATCCAGCAAAACTCTTTTGATAAGTATAGCGTTTTATGGATATTGAATTTGAAAGCATTATAATATTATTAATACTTTGATGCTCCTTCGATGCCTACCAATAAGCAGTATCGACTGAAATCAATACTATTAGATTTGAAACTCGATCTATCGAAACCTTATGTTTCTGGCAACCTCCCTTGGCAACAGGGTAATTTAGTCAATTATTCACTCAAATATACGAGTTGACCTACATGTTTGACCTTGAATGATGAGCGTATTATTTATTGATGATATACTTGACATCAATTAACTAATTGAAGAAATATAGTTTTCAATGAGAATTTTTGAAAATTTTGAAGAATAATACTCCATCCATCCATTTTAAAATAATCATTTTTATTGAAGAAAGAATGTTGAAAAAAACACTTTCTAATTGGGGATGGAATTCAGTAATGCTTAGTCAAGTATTGGATGAATAGTTGTATCATATTGATTTGCATAATATTTGTCGTGTGACCTTTTTCAATGAAGTAGTAGCACAGTTTTGGATTAGATTATACAGAACTATACTTTATATGGAGCGGTCAAAGCAGCATCAAATAATTAAAATGGAAAGATGATGCAAATATTACTATATCGAATATTTCAGTTTTCAATCAATTAATATGTTTTCTGTATTGTAATGCTCAAATTAATTATAAATAACAACCTCGTAGTGTTTTTTCTTACATTTCTGACAAATTTAAACGAGCATTATTCTTATGATATTTTAGTTTATAATTAATTTGTTTGAGAATTTTAGTCTTTCAAATTTATTATTAAATGTCTTATATTATTTTGTATCTACATATTAATAAGAATTTCACCTCAGTTGTAAAAGACATTCATAATATCATTTTCTATTTTTATAAAGGCTATCAGATCCATGGAGATATATTTTCTGAGGATTCGTGCTGGTGACACTCGCTACCATGATAATCTGGATGTGGGGAGAGTACGTCGGCTAGGCGTTAAGTGACATACATGAATGATGCATAGAAACTAGCTTTTATTCAGTGTATTATCGTGACTTAGAGTAGTTAGACGATGTTCAGTGAGTCACGCTATATGTACATGTATATGAAATATAACCCATTTGGCAATAATTTATCGGCTCATGTGAAAGTAGTGAGTAAACTTTACTAGTGCGTGACTTTAAGTAATACGTGACATTTTGTAGTGCGTGAATTTTAGTAATACGTGACATTTTGTAGTGCGTGACATTTTGTAATACGTGACATTAGTAATGCATTTCCCTTTGTAATGCGTGACACTTTCTAGTAAGGGACATTTGGTAGTTCGTGACTTTAGATGAGCGTGACAAATAACTGTAGATCAGTAGTTATTACACGTTATCATTATATTCATAAATAATAATTAATTCAGAAATGTCGTTTGTAAATATGATTTATTTTCCATCAAACTTGGTTGAAAATGAGAAGAAAATATTAATTAAACCGGTTCTATAAAAATATTATTGAGATTTAGTTAAAACATTTATAATGATTCATGTTTTTAATGAATGAAATATTTCTTTCTCATTGAATGGATAATAGAAACATTATATAAAACGAATGGCCTTTAAAAAGGCAATGCAAATTCCATGATTTTGTATCATTTACGATTTGAATTATTATATGATTTTGCATATAATTTATACAAGTTATAACTGTTTCCACCGTGTTAAAAACGGTTACAATAATTAACATATTTTATTGAATGCATTCATAATATATCAATTATTTCAATATATATACCTATTTTTCTTATGAATAAAATGTATTGTTTATAATTAACGTATTACATACTATTAATTAAATAATAATCTATTAGCAATATATTTTAAATGTATCCATTTGTGGTGTCTTAGAACTATTCAAATGTTAGTTACTATTTTGGACATCAAGGGCCTTATTAATAGTTAAATGTTCAATGCAATAAGCTTTGATTTTTGCTTTGTTTGATTACCAATCAAGATGTCTCAAATGGGATATTGGAATGCAAAAGGTCCACTTATGTAGTATAATTCAGAAGATGGTGGTGCTATAAAGATAAGAACTTATGGAAATCGCTCTAAACGACTTGCTTATAGTAAGTTTAGCAGTGTGTAGTATGCTTCAACTAATAATTGTTAGACTTTCTTTTGAGCATTAGTTGGTTTTAGTTTCCCGTGATTCTGATTGACGCGCGCAGCTTTCTGGGGAATATCCGATGAAGCCCTGAGTAGCATTGTTCCTCGTGGTCTAAGTGAGCTATTCAAATTGAATGAGCACACCATTGACTGACATCGAGACTCTATGTGGCAGTTTCTTTGTCATTACAGTTGAGGCAAATATAACCCACTCATCTTTTGAGGGAAGTAATTTGTCGCATAGTTTAAATTAAACAATTTAACTCTTTTGTATTTTAACACTATTCAGTTAATTTACGGTCGCATTTTTGCTCTGATTTTTAAACGAAGAAATGGAGCAATGTAGGTTTTTGGGACTTTTACAAATAAAGGGTAACAGCTCCAAGCGCTATGTTTGGTATTGTGTTCACAAATGGGTGGTCATGTGACTACACTAAAAAAATGCACCCTCCTTGAAATGCACAAAAATGAAGAAAACAGATTTTTTAGATAAGTAGGGGTAAGGGAGAGGGGGAGGGGATATTCATGCCCACTGGCTGTTTAGTTACCAAGATACCTTAGTTATCAAGATACCCTAGTTACCTAGATACCTTAGTTACCAAGATACCTTAGTTACCTAGATACCTTAGTTACCAAGATACCTTAGTTACCAAGATACCTTAGTTACCAAGATACCTTAGTTACCAAGATACCTTAGTTATCAAGATACCTTAGTTACCAAGATACCTTAGTTACCAAGATACCTTAGTTACCATTATACCTTAGTTACCAAGATACCTTAGTTACCAAGATTTGCCGTTTGCGTTGGAAGTATGTATATACTTTCTATTCTGTGTAAAGCTTTCGTTTGTAGTTTCTATGCCGACAGGAAATTGGATAAGAAATACTGTTAGACAGTAGAACACAATATAGATTGTTTACATCGATGTCCTAAAGACTGGAACAAAACTGTTGATAATTTTTATATGGGTCTACAACAAAATTCCATAAAAAAATAATGAGAACACAAACTATGCATTAATCGATGTACCCAGACTCAAAAGCTATTGTCTAAAGCCACTGCAATTCAGTTAACTTATTGCATTATATTATCCCTTACTAACAAACAGACCCATACTTATTTAATAAAACTCTCCAATTTATAAAGACGTAAAAGCTACGAAAAGATGACTGGTTTGCATTCTTTTATTATGGGAGAAAATACAAGCTGTGAAAAAGAGAACATATTTTGAAAACCTTCAAAACTAATTATCAGACAAGAAGATACGAGATACATCAAAGAGAAAGAAAATTGATCAAGACAAAAGACAAAAGACAACAGAGAGGCAAACTATATAATATGTGGGCACTTCAGAGTACACCAAAAGGAATTATAATAAGAAATATATCTTCAAAAGATGGACGAAATATATTTGTTTGGCTAACATGAGTGAGATGTCCAAGAATATTACGCAAAATAACACATTCATGTCTCTACACACATGATTGTTGTTAACACAATAATTATCGATACTTAAAAGATGTTAGTTACTAAAACTTGCCGGGCTGTGTATCTACAATTTATATTCAATATATTCTTCTAACCTAATTAATGCCTGCTGTATACTCATAAATTATTCGAAGTGCTTATTTCTCCGCTGTCCTTAAAGTAGGTCAAATGGAAAGATATTTCATTTAACAGTATTAAGAAAAATTTAGGAGAACATAAATAAATAACAGTAGGAAATTATTTAATACTTTATTCTTTATCAAGTTTGTGATTTTAAACATTATAAACTATAGAAAAAGAATAAATCGTTTAATTTTGACCTTGAAATTTGAATAGATTATAAATAGTATTTGTATTAGATTTTAAAAGTAAACATTGATTTTATTTTGTTAAATAAGAATAATGTATTAACTAATATTCGGAATATAATTTGTTTGTTATTTTAATCTAAATGTATTTTAATACAGGTAACCAAAAATTAAATATATTCACATTTGACCTTGATAACGACTTGATTCCACTATTTTCTTACACTAAAGATTATGTAAAAAGAGATTTTAAATACAATAAATCTCCTAAATAGTAAATTTGTTTTTAGATACATATGCAGCTAACTATATTTTATAGATACTCAAACATTTATTTATAACATAAAAATGGATAAACCACGAATAGACTAAAAATGTAATTTATGTCAGAACTTACTAGTGATCAGTTATTTGAGAAATTCATATAATAATAATAACAAGAACCAGTGAAGTTAAGATTACGATATATTTGAAGTAAATTTAAAATTTTATACAAAATTGATTTTTATAATATGCATAAGAATTATTGAAATAAATAGTTTGTTGCTTGAAACCGAAAGCCTCGTCAAAATTAATATTTCGCTGTCTACTTGTAGTATAATATCAACCAATTTGAGTATTCAATAATTCCAGAACCACTTTAATTAGATAAGTAGAGGTATTTACGTCATAAAACTTAAATTTAACCGAGAATCGTTCGTTTTGTTAAAAAATAATGATTAAAATATATTCTTCTCAAGGCGGTATATTTGAGTGACACGTCCCGTGTTATTAAAAAATAAACTTTAAAGATTTTAGAAATATCAAGAAAACCGACAGTCTTTAAAATAGCAATTTATCACGAATCTGAAATACGCTTTTTGCATTGTTGGGTTCAAAATTTGATAAAAAATAATATTGCGTGGGAACCACTGTCAATTTTTAGAAGTGTGTTTTAGCATAGCAATGTCAGACCGTTTATTAGTATATATTATGTTAGGTGTATATCCAAGCAAACATCACGTTCTAATCAAAATGTTCAGTAAAAAACTGAACAAATGAACACGATTTGAAAACTGAATATCTGTTGAAAATGTAATTACCATAAATTATTTTGAACCTTATTTTGAGTGACTTCATCATTCGAACGGATAAAGTTAAGTATAGAGTTTTAATTGTGAATAGTAGAAAAAAATATCTATAATTACGATTATGTCTATTAAATTATTTTCAATCGAAACTGTACATGTAAATTGCTTAGACAAGTTTTATTAACAGAATTCAAAATTTAAATTAAAAAAAATTTTGTGAAAATTTTAGCAGGAAAAATTGTTCAAGAGATTTAAATCGCTAGTGATAAAATAACACTCGGGCCCTTCCGACCCTAATCCACGCCGAATATACTCTATTATTCCTTAATTATCAATAAATAGGGATGGACTGTTGAAATGGCTATAGATGACATTAACGCTCAGAAAGCTACTGGTCCTGACGGCATTTCCTGCAGGATACTAAAAATACTGGGGCAGGAACTACCCTCACCCGCACTGTCTGATACTTCAGACATCATTGGCTCTTAGTAAGATCTCCAAGCCAAGCAGAGACGCACACATAACAGCAATATTCAAGAAAGGTCCTCGCGACTGTGCAGCTAAGTATCGACCTATATGAAGTATGTGTGCTGCATGATATGCTTGAACACATCATCCACAGCCACATTATCTCACATCACATTATTATAGTTACATATGATCTAAATGTCGATCGACTTACACACGAAAATAGTAAGAATAACGAAATATTTGAAATTTAAATGATAATTATCTTTTCAAGTAATCGATATATTTAATTCCAAAAAAATCAAATCTGAAGAAATTGATGGGCGGTATATTGATTTGCCAATAGAAAACATTGAAGTCAATTCGAAATTACATATTTTGACTAATATTAATCAAAATTATTTGTTAAAATAATTTTTTTGCTTCAAATTTCAAATTTCAAAATTCAAAAATCATCCCATTGGCTTGGATTTATGAATTATTTGTCAAATAATATTTCAGATCTTGCATAAAAAAGGAATAATAATGAATTTAAGCGAAAAAAATGTCACGTATATTTTTCTTGAACATGCTTAATTTTTTATACTCTGAGATGTTTAAAATGTAATTAATTGAATAAAAACAGAATTTGCTACAAATTAAACTGACTGCAATGATAATGCTATCTTAAACAACAGATAAAACGTATGAATTATTAACGTTAGCAATTATTCTAAATAATTTTAAACTTCCCGGAGCCCGTCTTACTTATTATTATTTTTGAAACCGAATTAAAATTAATTTACTAAAACTTTGGTAGAGCTTAAAAGAAGGACAATAATGATAGATCTAAATTGGATTCAAGCCCCACTTTTTGTAACACTTGAGGTTAATTCCAAAAGGCACGGATATGTTTGCCTAGTTTAGAAGAGAGACTGGAAGAGACGTCTATAATTTGGAGAATAGAACTGAAGTCTCGTCATTTATAAATCAAAAGACGAAGAAATGCACTCCAGGAACCAGGAAAAGCGAGGAATATCTTTCAAAAAATTCATTTTATGTCAAATTCAAATTTATGTTCAGCACGTAAACCGGTAATTTACAAATTCTTTTCGTGATATCCATTAAATTGGCTTCGTTGTTCGAATTGTGAAGAATAAATATCGAAAAGCGTATTGAACCAGAGAGTAACATTTCAAGTAAAGGATAAGTATTTCAAAGGTGAAATTTTCATTGCTTTCTCGTTAAACTGCAAATCAAAGTTAGTTTTATTTGTCAGAAAATTATTCTCGACTTACCTACCGAAAGACATCTATTTGACACATATGAAAGTAATGATGCTTTAAAATACATAATTAATAAACTAAAACTAACTCAATTGTCTCGTATAGAAAATGTTGGCTATTTCTTATATTAAACTATAAGTTGCTTATTCAAATAAAAATAATTTATAAATTTATATGAATATATTTAGCAATTAATTATACTGGCTTTAACAATCTGTTGAACAATGTATAGGCCTCATTATTAGATAACTGACGATATACACTCATGCATTACTATTATTAAGGAATTAAATAACATAATATACACAATGAGATTTCTATAAATTTTGCTACATTATAGGTATGGAAACCTTTAAATACAAGGTTAAGTTTTTTAATTAGAAATATAATTTTAAAGGTTAAAATATCAATAATTATCTCCTATTTTTATATAAAAGATAGCTGACATTTATTGTTTCCAAATGTGTAAAATTAGTTTGGAAATTCACTTGCAGTCAGATGTACTTAAAAGAACAATCGACTATGTGACGTCTGCATCAAGACGTATGCACCAAGACGTATGCACCAAGACGTATGCACCAAGACGTATGCACCAAGACGTATGCACCAAGACGTATGCATCAAGACGTATGCACCAAGACGTATGCACCAAGACGTATGCACCAAGACGTATGCACTAAGACGTATGCATCAAGATGTATGCATCAAGACGTATGCACCAAGACGTAAAGTAAACATTTTAAATATTCTTAACAGCTTAAATACAGACTTGGTGCATACGAATTTCTTTATAATGAGCTGCTGCCATCTTATGATATATACAGCTATTTAATTATACTTTACAGTTAAAAATATATTTTATAACATTTTTATATTTCATTTTGTTCTATGTGGTGTAATTGCATAGTATTTTGTAAGTTTATAAGTTTATAATTTTATATAGATATTACATACTTCTATGTAAAAGTATTTTAAAATTACACATTTTATATTACACGCAAACTTCCAATAAATGCTACATAATGATGCAAAACACACTAATTCTTATATATACTTCATTAAAATAATATGGCTACAATAATAAATTAACACATGTTACCGCGTTTACCCAAACAGAAATTACTTCAAATTTCTGTAAAAAATGAACTAATTTCATTGGCTACTTAGTTGAAATAATGCACCAATGAGATTCACTGTACCTCTTTGCCAAGCTAAGCGGGTAATTTTAGATGATTTCAGACCACTGCAGTCTTCAGAACGTGAAACCTTTTTATTGCGAGTGAATTTGTGTATTTTCAGTGTTCTCCTAGAACTCGCAATGTGCAGCAGCCTAGTTCAACGTTCAAGATGGAACTGCGCCTCTCTTTGATTTCAACCTTTCACGAACACTAGACTATCAGTCCTGACTACAGTGAACCTCTTAAAATGGAGATTTGCGGCCGAAACAACTCCTACCGTTATATGGACAGCTACACGAACCAAACAGTTCCTCGAAAGGAGTTGGAGATGTTCTGCGGGCCTTATATGCCCCGCAAGGAGCTTCCCATTCGGGTACTTCTGGAGACAAAGCTCTTTCCAGTCTTTATTTGCATTATTATCGTCACCAACGTCTCCATCTGCGTTGTGCTCACTAAGCGCCACATGATCTCTCCCACAAACATAATCCTCTTCGGCATGGCTATCTCAGACATGCTCACCGGTCTATTTCCCCTTCCCATCTATCTCCTGAAGAATCTTGACGTCTACACAGAAAGTAGAAGCGTTCCTCTCAGCTATGCGAGCTACGTACTTGCCATCTTCCTTCCCACCGTGTGTCACACGGCGTCCATCTGGTTGACAGTTGTTCTGGCCGTTCAGCGCTTCGTCTACATCAGTTTCCCCAGTTACGTCCAACAGATCTGCACCAATCGCCACTCAATTATCACTACGATTGCTGTGTACGTCATTGCCGTTCTGTTCCACCTAATTCTTCTGACATCCACGTTCCACCAGTACACGCTTGTCTGCGGTGGTGTGCGCGAGGTACTCATGATCATGAAGTGCAACTGGACTGGCAACACGTCGCTCATAATCTATTATTGGTTGCGCATGGCCCTCATGCACGTTCTCCCCTGCTTCTCGCTCACCGTCTTCACTGTTCTGCTCCTCATAGCCATGCACCATGCGACGCAGAAGCGCAAAAAGTTACTCTGCAAAAGCAAAACCGTGACCGTGACCACAATCAAATCCGGCGCCACGCAAGCTGAAGGCAAGGGGGTCAGCCGTGGAAAGAGCTATCGGGAGTCCACGAAACGCCGCGAGTCAAATGCCACCTCCAAAATGCTCCTGGTGGTGGTTGCCTTGTTCCTCACGGTGGAGATTCCCGGCGGTGTTGTCATCACGCTCTACAACTTCAAAATGACTTTTCCCAGGTTCCTCCGATACATCCAGCCGTCAAGCTGGCAGAAAATGGTGGCCATCTGCAACATAACCGTGTTGGTCTCCTATCCCATCAACTTCTTTGTTTACTGCGTCATGTCGAAGAAGTTCCGCGAGACCTTCAAGGCTCTCTTCTGCTTGGTGACCGGAATTCCCGTCGAGCTCGAGAGTCACACGGCCACGAGGTATCTTCCCCTGAAACGCTCGGCCGGACCGCAGACTTCGGAAGTCACGGAGCGACCCAAGAACAACTACATCTTGATGCAGCCCTTGAATGGGGACTCGGCGTCGAGGACATTGCTTTCACCCTGAGAGGACGCAGCGCCATCCAGAGGACCAAGAACCAAGGTTCTCCAACCGGGTTCCCTTGACAACAACAGAAACTTCCCACTGATTCATGTAAAGAAACTCTCAAGACTCACGCCAAGTGTGTTACTTAAACTACTGGAGATTTACAGATTGTTATTAGTATAACACATATATATATATAATATGATTAACATTATCTATTGATTGAAAACCGATCAATATCGAACGAATGCATTCCTGTCCTCTGCGATTGATCGTCGCAAAGTTATATTGGAATGTGACACAAAGATCACCCTGTTCTGTTTATTTTTACACTAAAAAAAGAAAGAAAAAAGAAAGAAATTTATACTAAAATTATTGAAAGATTTATATGTCATGTGCGAAAATATTTATAGCCATCCATTTCCAGTTGTAAGTGAATATTTTAGTTTACCTTCGAAGATAATTTAAATGCATCAATTTGGGCTAATACAATAATTGTAGATAAATCAATGACAACTATTTCCCCCAATATTAAATACAAGTACCATTTTTATTAAGATTTACGTGAGCAAAATGTTCATTTAAGAAGTCAACTTTGTATGTTTAATTTGAGTTTTTTATACTTTATAATTTTGTGAATTTAAATAAAATTATCAAAAAGCAAAATTAAAAAGGTTGACAATAAACCAGATATCTGTTTCTTCATTTTAGGATATTATTATTAACTCATTTATTCTGAAGTTGAAGATATGATAGGCAAACAAATAAAATTACGGGGCACACTATAGCTACAATTAAAATTAAAATTAAAATTAAAATACAAAAAACATTTTGCTTAAAATGTTTTGCGAACAAACATTAATTAAACATATTTTTAAAAACGAAATGTGTGCTATTCGGCTTGACTTCATTTATATAAATATTTGAAACAGTCTAATTTTAATTATAGAATAGTGTTGGATGAACTTAAGGATGACTTGTGGGATGAAAGTTGAATGCATAATTTGATTCTAAAAAGTTGGTTGAAGTCAGATTATAATTAGTCTTTAAAGGTTACAGAACCAGAAAAAGAAATATTACGGCTTTTGATTTGTTGAGGCTTTTACGTAAGTTTTCTGTCAAAAGCTCTTTGAATAATTTAACATAATATTGTTCAATTAGTAGAATTTATTCTAAAAATAAGATATTTGTTCACTCGCTTAATTCTTATAACTTTTCATTGAAAAGCAAACCATTGAAGCTAATAGTGTAGTTTCGTTTGCTAAAACTATTTTATTAACCCAATTTTGAAAGCTTAATTTGAGTGATGTGTTTATGTAAAATTTATTGATTTTCCTGTTGATTTAAAAAACTCTTTGTTTCTTTGAATGAATCTTTTCACATTTGGATTTATTTAATTTATCACAATTACAAAACAATTAATTTTAAACGTTATTTACATGTAACATTATCAGGTATCTATTGCATATTGAATTTATTCATTATATAGATTAGTAGAAGTAAAACGAAACATTTAATGATTCTTACCCTCTGTTATATTATACCTACGTATTATACTTTTCTGGTATTATAAAAAGTCAGTATAGAAAGGCTTCTGGTTTATACTCTTTAATTGTGTTCAACAGTTTATCTAACACTAAATGGTGTAAATCAACGCATACGTATATGGCAACCCTGGTGATATGTAATTTGGTTTTTATCCATCCATCTCTGTCAATCTTTCTATCACTGAAGCCCCGAAAGACTAACAGAACTCTATATAAAGTAATTAATGAAGTCCTTCGACCGGAAAATGCCCCGCACCAATTGTTGTACATTCAATTCTCCTATATTCATTCCCCCAATACTTCCTGTTGTTGCTTTTGGTGGCACACTGCCGCACTCTTCAATATGTAACCCCACAAATCCTGTATACTATACAGACATACACACTATTCCCATTCAATTCTGTACATATAAATAGCTATAGTGGGTATATCAAGTCTTTAAATGATCGTTGTATTATAAAAATATCTGATTGGTATCTCCTGTATTCAATAAAATACACCCTTTAAAATATGATATTTTAATGTTCTTTGTTAAAGAAATGTACCTATACTGGATTTTGGTTTTAATTTTCAGAAGAATTCAAATATTTCTTTTTAAACTAGATTTGGGCGGATCGATTATATTATTCATAAAAATCACTCATCGATGTTCACAATATGCATAATATAACGTAATGTATAGTAAAGATAGAACGACTCTTGATTAAATATTGATGTCACTTTTAGTGTGTTGCGCATTGTTGTCATGGTAATGTAGGTTTTTAAACATACTTCGCGCGAGTGCATGTACTAGTAAAGCATTATTCATTAAATTTCAAAGCAAACTATAATCCTAAAATCGTTACTTATAGAAGAGAACACACATCGTTACAATCACCTTTCAAAAACAAGCTTATAAATTAAATTTAAACGATAAACTGTAGGTCAATATGGGACAGAAAATTCTCCTCGCAATATTTTACACTTATATCTTTATAATATATTAAACGTTTTTCGGTTAAAGGATGCACGATTCGTAATTTTGGTCAAATATGAATTCATGCTAAGCAATTTGCCAATTCTCTTCAATTGCAAAGTTATAGATAGCGAGATATTATTGGACTATGAGCGCTGACATCAATTATTCACATGAAGCGAGCCAAATTTTGACCTTTACTAACGTTTTCCTAATTCACTCCTTAAGCTTGTATATTACATTTTCGTCTTATTTTCAATTGATTGACCTGATAATATGAAATGCCGGATAAAATACGGACTAAAGAAAAATGATTATTGAGTTCGTGTATAAGACGAAATAATAAATAATAAAAATGATAATTTAAATATAATTTAAATAGATACGTCAAATATTACGTATAAAATACATAGGTATATTCTAATTAACTTAACATGTTTAATATACTAGGAAATACATAGAAATGATTCAGAAATATATGCATATATAGATCATGTAGATAGTATAAAAATAACGTACCGTATTTTGTTCAGGAAATAACCTCTGAAATAGATTAACAAGATTTGCAGATATTTTTGTTAAATATCTCGTTTTAAATTTTAGATATTGTCAGTAGAATAGAATCTTTAAATAATTCTAATTAAAGATATTTATTTTACTTTATAAACATAGATTGGGTATCAGAAGAAATTGCATTTTGACGAAGTAAGATTGTGGCTACAAATATCCTTCCTTTCTAGATTTTTAATTAGCGCTATTAAAAGATAAGTGAAATACTAAATTGTTGTAAATATTTGTTCAACATATTTTTTGAATAACAATATGCAGGTAAATGAATTCGCAAATACATAAATTTTTGAAATGATTCATATAATACATATATTAAATGTATATTATATTGATTAAGTTCTAAGGTCGTAATATTGACCTATAACTTTGAAGTTGAAATTGATTCTAGATGTATTTATAAAATCGATATAAAAATGTCTCCCATAAAATTATCTCTGCGAAATGTAGTAATCATTGATTTGTTTCTTCGATCTATAAATTGAAAATTGTTATTTTCATGGAAGAAGCTAATTCGAAGCTTGATTGCGATAAAAGTATCCATCACTTAATTATTCTTCAAATTTATAAATGCATAAATTTATCGACATAGCTATCTATTTTGATAACTACCTATATTAATAAACAACATTATGATCATAGAGTAATTGGGTATTATCACTCTATGATTATGATATATATTAGTCGACTCATAGGTAGTCTCCAGAGTGCCTTAGATCAATTATTTTTGTTCGCTAGTCACAGCGTACGATGTAGCTTGATAAATATAACACGGTTGCTTAAAAATTCAAACCATTTGCAAAATTAAATACGATGAATTAAAAGATTTATCTGTCATCAGCACACTCCAGTACAATATGCATTTCACCCTTATTTGGGATCGTCAGTTGCA
>JAYRBW010128824.1:0-16241 GCA_036023295.1 Invenusta paracnida
GTATCAATAAAAAGTTGTGGCCCTGAAAAGGACCGTTTTTGCGTTATTAAAGGAGGGGAGGGTTGCTGCATGTACATAAGTATATTATTGCCGACAACGGAAACCTAAAAAAAATAACTAAAAGAAAAATACGGTTAGTTAAAGCAGTTCAAAGGCAGTCCACCACCAGAAGGGAAGTGTAATCATTTCCCCCAAGTTAGTTGAATTTAGCAGTTTATATAATAAATGTATATTACTTTCGAACAACGAAAACCTAAAATAGGAAACTAAAAGAAAAATACGGTTAGTGAAAGCAGTTCAAAGGCAGTCTACCGACAGAAAAGAAGAATAATCATCTGGAATTTCAAGCACTTTTTTGAAAACCAATTTTTTCGAAGACATTTCACGATGTGGACTGTGTCGTTTAATGGTAACTCTTTTCCTGGATATCGATTAATTATATTATCCAAAAATGTATGATTAGTTCTATTGTTATCTGTTATAACAGCAAGAACGGAGCCCCCAGCATTGATAATAACATTACGAACCTGATCATAGTAAAAGGTCATGTCATCTGCATCCAGAGTTTTCACTGGAAAAAATTTGAACGGTACAATAGGTCCACCGAATTCAAACTTTAAAAGTACATATAATAATGTGCGTACTAATTTCCCATCATCTGTATAACCAAAGAATGACCAACTTCGAAAATCGACTTCAATTTATACATTTACTTCATGTTATTTAATAATAACATGGCGTTGTTTAATATCTAATAAATTGATAATAGATATCAGATATTTTGTGCCTTCGATACTGTTAATACCTGAATTAAAATGTCGAAACAAACGGAATGAAGGCAGAGTATTAAATTGTGAAACATATTTATACGCTGCTCGAGATCGTGACATCAATTCTACTGCAAAAAGGATATCTTCTCTAGTGTATTTTCGTACGCCGTGCAGTATACTTATTTACATTATTAACAACAGTTTTCCATGGCATATAAGCAGAAGTAACCAGACGATTATATATGTATAGAATTTATTATTTCAAAAGTTTGCTTAAACCTTGAAATCATATAGGTTGTCAAATGTGCATTTCCTTCCAAATGTTAGTTTTTGTTAACGTACAACTCTCTAATATTTATGTAGGTAATATTATTTTTTAATGTAATTAATGCTTTAGAAATAAAGTGTAATCTACCTAAGTGTCTTGTTACTTCTGTTACACCCGGTAGGTATATAGGGTGCCTTTATGAGTTCATTCATACGAGTATGAACCGTACGAATGTGTACTTATCTTGCAAAATTATGTCATCTTCCGATTTGAAAAATCTTCTTAAATCTTTAGTTATAATTACGATTCTGTTACCAAAAATTTAATATAACTGTCTCAAGGTAGTATACAATACATATTAGAGTTTGAAGTGTCTTTCTTGACGCCTGTCCTAACCAACTTTTTAATGCATCGTGTTAATCTTTATTAATTAACGGATCTGACTGTAACTTACAAGAAAGATTACATAAGAACAAAATTATATTAGCTTTTTAGAATGAAATTTTTTAATAATTGTAAACTATAAAAAATGTGATTATATAATTAGAAGTGATAATATAGTTATATATAAGTATATTATTTACCATTAAACCCCTTTTTTATTTAGAATTTTAAACTAAATATGCAGTACCTATTTAAGTTTAGTATAGGTACATTTCTATATTAGTGCAATTGTTCAGTTTTCAAGTAGATATTTATACTAAAAATATCCGGCATTAATTATGGTAAATTGAAATAGTGCTTCCCTGTTTCAATTAAAATTCAATACCTAATTGATATTTAAAAATATTGAACTGATCTTTACGTTTATTTTTGATAATGTAATATTATTAAAATGTCAATAATTGATACATTAATTTATAGTGTGAGGTATTTTAAAATGTTGTAATGATGAGGAATGAATGGGATTTTTACAGAGAATAAACAATTAAATTAATGCAGCTAATTAATAGATACTGTTTAAAGCTTGCTAGGAAATAATGCTAAATTTATAATTCGAACGCTTTTAAAAGTCTCGATTTGATATTTTCTTATTGACTGACTTAATTGGAAACTATTAAATTCATAATTATGCATTACAATCTTTGAAAATATGACAATAGACAAAAAAGGAATCATAAAATCAAATATCTCTTTTACAGCAAAACTCACGTATACATATTATATATTCCTTACTAAGTTATTAATACAAATATATTTTCTTGACCAATTCATATCAACGAATGCATTAAGAAAGTAATCAGAAAGATTTATTATATATGATGACCATGGAGACAAAAAAATCCGATCTTATAGATTTTCATAGAAGAATCGATCTTTATAGTAGTTGACTATCATGGACCTTCTCTCTATAAACGTTTGCTAGACAAAACAATCTACATGTATATGCTCAAATGTTTAATAAATATTTAAAATGCTTCCATCGAGTTATCTGTGAAATATACATTTGGGCTATAATCTCTTGATCTACGAAGAGCAAAGCAAATTGTCAATTAACTCTTAATCGTAGAAACTGTAAGTTCAATCTACAGCATATCATTCATGAGTGCGTATGAGTCTGTATACGTATGACCTCTTGTAAGTTTAGCCACCATCAGACAGATCGGATCGATCACCATAAAAATCTTCCAAATTAAAAAAATCGTTGTTAATATACAGGGACTACTATAATAAATCTTAAATAATTCACTTAAAGTATTCCCTATTGTAGTATCTTTGGTTAATAGTTTCTATAATGTATTCATTTATTTATGTTTAATTTTTCATATCATTTCTCAATTTCGAAGTCCTATATCTCCATATTTACCAAAAGTTGTCCTTTGTTGCCTATATATTCTACATATTATCATACTGCTATACATTTTTAGTTCATAGTTTCATCAAATATATAATTTATTATGACACTAAAATAAAAGTGTTTTCTTCATTAAGGTAGAACGGAATCGCTTCGCCAACTCTACTCAAGAGCGTATAGTTCGCGCCAAAACGAAGATCAACGAAGAGCGGGAGGTTCTCCGAGTGAAACGCGAGGCCGAAAATCATGCCAAAGCTCAAAATGAGGCTCAGTTCAACCAGATCTCGGACGTCGCGCTCAGTGGTTTCATGTGGATTCTGGCCCCAGATCCCGATAATATAACTGCTCCAAACGGTTTTATTAGTGATCAGCAGAACAAAGGTCTTCAAGACACCTCCATGAACCCAAAAACGGACTCTTTATGATTACATATATAATCTACAAGTATCTTGCATAACGTGGTATAATTATTGATTAGATCAATATACGCATTTGAAATATTATAGTACATGTAATACAAATAATTATACATTAATTTTTACACATCAGGGAATACTTTAAGTTATTAAAGTAGTCCCTGTTACACATATTAAAGACTTCATGCAATGATTAGAAACTATAGGCCCAAAAGCTGTTATCCCGCTTTTCGCGGGACAATCCCGCTTTTTGAGGCTGTCCCGCATGTCCCGCGAAAGTAGAGATATGTCCGCGTTTTTGTTGCTTTAAAAAATGTTTAACTTTTTTTTTAATAACAGTGTTTTGGTTAATCTTGTGATTCATTTAAAAACACAATAGTATATAACAAATGAGACTAATAACATTAAAATATACAGTATTGAAAATTATTTAGTAATGAAAGGTGTGCAGAATACTAGAAAATTTATCTGAGAGAGTAGATATAATTGATTTTAGATGCATTTTCAAATGCAAAACGTCAAAAATTTTGCGCTGCTCCCGCCTCGCCATGAGACCCCCACTTCGAGGGAATAATGTCCCGCTGTTCTATGTCATTAGGTTGGCAGGTCTAACATACTAGCTTTTAATCCCGAATAATTACGCTATACCAGTCATCTTTTTGGACAGGTTATAATTATAACCTCTTTTGTATAAAAAGTTAAAAATTTACGTTGAATACCTATACGGCTTCATTGTACAAAGTGGTCAAAATATATCAAATTAATTTTTTAGCGAGCGTCATTAATCTGTATTAAGCAAAATTATTGTCTTCCATTATTATAGTTATTAAAGCCTATTGTTATCAGGTGTAATACAAATATTAATGGAATTTCGTACACAATATCTAAATATATAGGTACGCATAATAATAGAATTTTAGCCATTTTATTGCTCGATTTTTTATGTATTTTGTAATAAGTCACATATTATACATATAAGGTAATACAAATATAGTCATAGACGGTATTCGAGTCATGATTCTTCCATAATAGAATAAATAAAACATACATGTAATTAGTAATAGTCATTAAAGGTTCAGCGCCCAATGTAAAAGTCCTATCTAAGTTATACCACAGCTCTGTAGTTTAGCTGTAGATTAACTAAACCTCAACTGTGAAACACCATAGCTATACCATAACACCAATACCATAGCTATAAATCTGCAGCATAACGTTATGCTACAGCTAAACTAAACCTCAACTGTGAAACACTTAAACCGGAGCTCCGGTTTAGTTATCCTCAACCGTGTAACACTCAGGGTTATTAATCCTCCCTCAACTTGTGAAATTTTTACGCCAGATTATTCTTAGAAATTGTATAGCTAGTCAATCATTTAATATATAGGCATGAGAACGGTCTAGCGTGTCTGCGGAGGAAGCATTTTTGTAAGGCCCCCGACCTCCTGGATGTTTATGGCGAGACGAGTAGCCAAGCCTCTAAATCGGCACCCAGCGCCGAAATTTTTAGATTTTCAAAAGCTTAGAATGCATCGAAAGGCATTTAAAATAATTTAATCATAATTGTTAATCTACAAAAAAAATAAACTCTTATTAAATAAAGATAGACTAGGGCCCTTGAGTTAGAATATAAATTAGGGTCCTCTACAAAATAAATTTCATAATGGGCCCTTTTATACAAATAAAGATAGACAATAGCGCCCTTGAGTTAGAAAATAAAATAGGGCCCTCTACAAAATAAATTTAATTATGGGCCTTTTTATACAAATAAATATAGACAATAAGGCCCTTGAGTTAGAATATAGAATAGGGCCCAGAGGATTTCCTCCAAACGGAGGACAATTCTCATGCCTGAATATAATAATCATATAAAGTTTTCCATTATAGCAAATATTATTGTAACTAAAATTTTAGAAGTAGGTTTCTTTATTTTACAACTTCTCCGTTTTCTTAGTAGCATCCATATAGACTGAGTAGCTTGAACGGATATTACTTAGCTCTTCAGCAAATTAAATTATAATAATATCCATATCATTGAGATTTACATAAACAAAATGTCACAAGTTTGTTTTTGTATATTATTAATTCTATCTATAACCCTGATCAAATAAGAATTACACAAATTAATTAAGAATATTTTAATTAATACATTAAATTAATGAAATACAAAAAAGAGTTCATTGAAAAAATCACTATTTTTCATTCCCCTTAATAACTATAAATTCTGGTTTTATCTTTGTGATTATAATCTTAGTTTACTTACATCAATAAATAATGTAGAACATCATACATTTAGTTTTTTCTATAAATTAATAGTTAATTAAATACAAAAATTTAAATCCATACCTGACTATAATAATACCCTAATACTGATGACAAATTTAATTAATTTATCAAAATATGCAACAATATATTATAAGGGTTAATGGCCCTCTGAATACATTTCTTTAGATTAATTCACTAAATAAAAAGATAATAATCTTCATTAAAAATAATGAAGAAACAAAATATTTACATTATTAGAACAAAGCCCCATTATGATTTTAAAATAATTAAAATTATTCATACTACTTTTAAATTCAAAAAGGTAACAAACAACACTCATCGTAATTCAATAATTTAATATACAATACCATGAATACTCTCCTGCATACAAACAACAAAAATAGATGTGCCATACTACTATAATAAAATAACATATTACTTTTAACAAGAAATGCAAGTACACAGAAAGTGAGTAAAAAACGTCGGTAATGTTGTGGTATGAATGAAACACGATTTAAAAAAGGAAATGGCCGGTATTTGTGTAAATATCTAATCAGACTCGGATCCACTTCCATAGCCCTCCTTGACATTGAGGGTAAACTTGTACTCCTGATCGCAGCCCATGTAAGCGTCGGACATGAAGAAGAGTGTGAAGTGGCGATGACCTGTAGCTGATCCGACCATAATGTTGTCTAATTTGACTCGAGTCTTTTGCTGCAATGTCACCCGCTTAATAGAAACCAGCGTGTTTGCTTTGGGGTCGCCTACAACGAGCCACCAGCCCTCTTCGCGTTTCTAGAGCGATCGGCGGAACAAGAATATTAAATCAATATTATCAATATGTAATAAAAAATAAATAAGGGTAAACTATTTGCTACGAAACAGTATAAAATTAAATTATATATTTCGCCAGTTTTCTGAAAGAAAAAAAACGCGATTTTAATACTATATTGTATATTATATAATAAATAGTGTTTAATTTTAATAAAATAATGAGAATTCTTGTGTGCAAATAATTATTATGCAAGAAAATCTGGCGTACACAACAACTTTTTCGTTACAAGTTTATTTTACTTATCAGTTCTATAAAATCCTTTTTAATTAATTACTTTAAAATACGTCTTCATACTAGTATACTTTTCACGTTAAATATAAATAAATTAATATAAAATAGCAATCGTTAATTATATCAATAAACCTCTTCAATCACTAAAATATAACATGAAATTATCTAAAATCAATTAATATATTATGAAAGAATCAATTACTAAAAAATTATAAATCCATTTTTTACTTAAGAATTAAGGAATTGTAATTTAACAGTCCTAAATAATAGTTTATCACAATAAAATGGACAGTAACAAATAATAGAAATTCTCAAAGATCTTGGGTGGATTTGAGAACAAGTTACCTGAGGAAAGAAAGGCGCCACTACAGGTCCAGATGTCTCATCCTCACGCTCCAAATTGACAACAATTGTCGCCATGCCACCACTGAAGAGAAAATAATATTATCAATATAGAAGAATAAATGACAAATAAAATAAACAATTTGTGTCCACATAATTTTAATATTTAGAAAAATAAAATACTGTAATAATAAATAACAAAAATCGTAACATAATAGTACATTTTTAGAAATATATCTCTTATTCTTAATTATAAAATGCTACTACTTGGTTTATCAGGAAATAGTATATTCATAAAATCAACCAAAATTACATAATTACATAAAAACAGAAATTGGACTAAGTCCGGTAGAACGAAAGAAGTATTATGAAAACTACAATACAGTAAAAAGAGGGCCAAATGATATGCTCGTTTACCTGACAATATTCTCCTTGTCGAGAATTTCATAATTGAGTTCAATGTTTGGATATCGGTTGCAGAAACGAGCCACATCAGCCATCTGAGCGGGATTCATGTCCAGTAGTTTCGTCCTCTCCTCATCCTCCATCTCCATGAGATCGAATATAGACTCAACCTTAGCCTCCTCTGTGCAGCGCTTGATCAGGTCGGGTGTGAAGTGGGGCAGCTGGCGCAAGTAAGAATCCTTGTGCCACACCGCCTGGGTTACCATCTGCGAGAGCTCCATAGCGGCAAGGGCCGGTGATAGCCAACAATTGCTAGAGAGGACGTCCACACACGCCTGAAGGCCAATGGAAATATAAGTAAATCTAGAAGCGATAGTTCAACAGTGATGTATACAATTTTGAAATACTAACAGAAAAATCACTCTACCGAATTATGTAACATTAATATCAATAAATTAAATATTACGTTTTGGCAACCAAAAGTAAAAGATATTTTGTATCTTCACTTGTAAACACGTGAAATGAATAGAAATAAAAAGTTGAATTATACTTCTCTAATATTTGAGTTAAGATAATATGTGTACTTCTGGCGTCCTCTGTTGTAAAATAATATAATAAACTCATTATAGCCTTTCGAAAAATACAATTAAAATAAATCCACTTAAACTGGGCACGAGATTCTTATGCAATTTAAACTTAATTCCTATATTAACAGTGTTATGAATAATTTAAACAAAATAATCAATGTATATTATAAAAATAAACGTATTTACTTATATAGCGCGATATTGCTAAAAAGAAACAAAATTAAAAATAATTAAATTGCTGATCAATTTTATTAGAATTTGTGATGACAGTTCAATTTTCCGGAATAATGGGCAGTAATACTTTTATAATTAACGTTCTTAATAATGCGAATAGTTGATATTATTAACCTTAGGTTGAAAGATGTACTGTCTTTCTATCTGTCTTCTTAAATAAAATTAAACCTTAAAATATTGCAGTATTTGATTCCCACTTTAGCAATCTCACTTTAAAGTGTGTACACAAAAACAATGTAACTTTAGATAATAAAATTACAGGGTGGCCACACTAAATAGAAAATAAAATTCAAGTATATATGTTAGGGTATCCACACGATTTCCCCCAAAAAATTAAAAACATTTAACCACAGTAAGAAATTGAGTATTGGTAAAATGTATAGTTCATTTATACAGCATGCAGTAAGAGATCAAAAGGAATGTTATATGTAATGGAACGTAATGGTAAGATTAAAAAGTACATAAGAACAATTCCTTTTCAATTTCTTTTCTCGAATGCTGCTTTGACTGCAGCATTAGCGCATTCTTTTTCCATTCTTATTTCAACCAGATTTTGCTTAATTCCCTGCAGCTATAGAGACTCTGCTTGCACCTACCTAATGACAGCTCAGTATGCCAGGGTTGCTTAATTCCCTGCAGCCATAAGGACTCTGCTTAAAACAAATATTTCAATGTTATTAGAAAACTATTAAAAAATATTGGTTGTTACTAAATGGAACAACAGGCAACATTTTTGAGTGAATAAATAAAATGTAAAAGTTGTTTAATTAAATAAAAATATTTTCTTAAATTATATAATATTTACATTTAAAAAATTGTGAATGTCCAAATCAGGTACTAGACTAAAAAATAGCATGAACAGATATTTAAATTCCAGGATAAACATAAAAATTCGAGTATATGAGCGAAATTCGAGGACATATTGTGGCCACCCTGAAATTAGGATGCTACAAAAGATTCAGCTAAAGTGAAAGCAAATAGTTCAAAATAAAGTAGGATAGCATGTACCTGTATAAGTCTGAGAGCGCGTGTGAGGACAACATCCGTGTCCATTTGAAGTTCCGCAGAAAGCTGCATACGAGAGAGATGTGCCTGCAAAAGTAGATTAGCTTTAGTGTGCGGATCGTTCATCTTGGCTGCAGAGGCCAACTTCTGAGGCAGACGGGTGGCCAGTTGTCGTAAGAGTAGATCTTCTTGATGGCGCACCGGAAGGCACTCATACTCAGCAGCGTTACTCAAAATCTCGATTAGACCACGGATCTTAGTCTTGCCGGTCAATGACATGCTGAACAATTCTGCATGGGGGTACGAATGAAAATAATCTTATTAGTACTATGCTATTAGTCATACAAAGAATAATAATCTACAAGAAATTTAAAGTAAATATTATTATTTAGTAAAACACAATAATTTGCTTATAATTATTAATTAATTGCATCCTACTGCATTTTGTCCACGAGGAATCAAGGAATTTTATTTCCTCGCTTTCTTTTGAGAAGGTATTAAGAGGTATTTGACAAGATTTTTTCCCATTTTTATTTTTAAGTTTTAAAATTGCGCGCTTTCATGAAAGTTAAATTGATGCACATATAACATACTGAAATGATATGTAAAACAATCAAAACAAAGTAATTACCACATTCTAGCAAACTAGTAATCATATAAATGTGTGATCAATTACAAAAAATCGAAGCATGTTTTGCAAATTAATATTAACGCAATTTACCGCAGTTCTATTTACAAAATAGATTTTACCCTGTACAAACGATGTCTCACTATAGGCTTGTCTATCTACTTATGATATATTTAATATACATATATATTATTATTATATATCGACGTTCCAAGAATTATATGCAGTAAGTGCAATTTTTAAGAAAATCAGATTTTTGCTTATTTGGCATATATACTATTAATTTCTATTTATATATATTTAATATGATTTAACCATATATTCTTGTCATTTCATAATATTAACGTAATAAACCGATAAATTTCAATTTAATTCGTAATATTATTAACATTACATCTAACCATTAGTCTCTCTCAAGAAGCAATCGATATTATATAATAATAAAATTACAATCATTCAAATGAGAAAACTAAATGAAATGCGGAAATAACCAATTTCTATGTTTTTTTGTAGAATAAGTAACTTTGCTACGTAATATAATTACAACATGAATAAATGCTTGTAATGTACCATTAAGATTCAATTCCATCCACTTTAAACAATATTGTTTATTAATTGTTCACTTTACAAAATAATACTGTAAAATACTAAAAATATGGAATAATACAATTATTATTAACTAACATGTACTCACCAATGGTTGTATAGTGAATATGATAATAGGCGGAAATCATGCCCAGATTGTGTGGCGACAAGTCCATCTCCTCTTCAACAGCGATACAATTAGACTGTTCAAGGTCGTGTAGCGTGTTCTCGACGAGTTCACTCAATGTGTCACTCATGTGTCGATGTGTGACACCCTGCATGTTGTAGTAGTTGGGATTCTGAGCCATACGCTGATAGAGCAGTGTCCAGGTCAAGTAATCAACGGCGTCCTGTTTGTTCTCAATTGTCTTAGTGACGATCTCGGCATTAAAGGGGTCGTGCAGGAAGTGGTTGAGATGCGATTCGATCGGCAATGGGTCATAGAGAAATTTCTTGAAGTACTCCTTCTTGCTGGTCTGACAAAGAACTACAGCTTTAGCGTCAACATCTTCATCATGTCGATTTGCCCGGCCAACCATTTCAATCACGTCCACAATGGGGTAGTCCTCGTAAGCGTGGATCTTCCCGTTGTGACTCTGTGTGTCCATCACAATGACAAGATGCGCCCGAGCTGCAGTCGCCCAGGCCAAACTTCGGGTAATAACCAGGACTTGAATCCCACCCGCTTGGAAGACCTTCTCAAGACTCCGACGGTCCTCAATAGACAGACCCTCGTGCATGTAACCCACTCCATTAGCCACCGTCTCGACCAGTGTCTGATCCGTAAGAGAGGCTAGGTGTGAGCTGATGTCCTCTTTGGTGAAGCCACGGAGGAAACGGTTAGCCTGGTCATCGGCCGCCGCGTAGGTGATGATATCGATAGCTGTCTGTTGACTCGTTTTCCGTGAGGGCACGAAGACAATTGCAGGCTTGTTAGGAGCATGCCGACAAATGGCATGATAAACGGGCTTGGCCATAGCCATGAGACGAGTGGCGTTGTGCGCAACATTGATCCCCTGGATATGAAGTTCAAGCGGCAAAGGTCGGACATTTGGGTGGAAGTTGAAGGTGGCCGCAGAAGAGCATCCTAACCAGGTAGCCATATCCTTGGCATTGGTGACGCTGTGAGAGAAGGCAACAATACGAATGGGTGCCTCGATTTGCGAGCTGATATAGCGCATACGTGAGCAGACAATCTCAAGTGTGGGTCCGCCCTCATCCCCCACCAGATGTAAATCGTCAACAATGAAGAGCTGAATGTTCTGGACGTTCTTTCGTTGCTTCCACCGATAGGAGAGGACATCCCAGCGCTCGGGAGTTGCAACCACCAGGCTCCCCTTAGTGAGGAGCTTCAGATCGACAGACATCTCCCCAGTCAGTTTGACCACCTTTTTGCCCAACTTGTGACCGAATTTGACTGTCCAGTCCTCGTAGGTGAGATCTGCCTGATCTTCACGCGGAGTCACGTAGACACAGCGCCCCTCGGGATTCACCATGAAAAGGCGCATGATAGCGAATTCGGCACATGTGCTCTTCCCACTTCCAGTTGGCGCCCCGATGAAGACATTCTCGTTGGAGCTGTAGAGGGAATTAAAAACCTGTGTCTGAATGGGGTTAAAGAATCGAATCTTGTCCGCGTAGATTGCCTCGTAATCCTTGTTTCGCAAAGCAGTGACAGGCAGCGGCTGCAAATCGAGCAACTCTGTGAGTGGTGGATTCTTCTCCGGCAGAAGGAGATGTCTAAAAGACACCGGAAGCAGGGTCTCTGAACTTAGCCATCGATCGGAGACGGCGCGCACAAAGTATTGAGGTGGTAGGGGGTCAAACACTGGCACGTAGAATTTGAGGACATGTTCCTCTTCAGCGAATCGAGCCTTGAGTAGGAAATACTCGTAGTGGAGGATTGATTCCCCATCAACGTCCTCAACAAAAATCCAGAAAGCCTGGGCTCCACCATGGGTCTTCTCGTCCCACTGGAAGTCAGGGGTTATCGTCAACTCAAAACGTAGGCAGGAGCGCGTGATAGGCAAGATGTGCACATTCAGGTCCAATTTGGGAATCTGAAGTCATAGCAAATAATAGGAACTTTGTAAGTCTGAGTAATATGACCATGAAGAGACATAGATTAGGATAGAAGAAAGAAAGATGAATAAAGTACAAACAATTATGTTTAACAAACAGTATTAATTTAAGTATGTCCGCGTTTAATATTTGTTCACTTTTCCACTAGCAATTGATAAAGACATACGAAAGCTCTTGCTTGTTTTAATTAATGCCCAATAAAGTATACTTTATTCATCTTTCTTTCTTCTATCTTAATATTATAATGGGCATGGCCAACAACAACACTAAAAATAGACATAGATTAAGTTAAGTAACAACAGAATAATAAATGCCCAATACATTATATTAATAAAGACTCTAATTTTCTATTTAGACTCTTTCTTATCTAATTGTGTAAAGAATAATTCATTTATAAATAAAAAATGTATGCCAATTGATTTTTATTTATGAGTGCTATAAAAAGTCTGTTACATAAAATATCATAATTAATTATTTTCTTAAAATAAAATCACGACATCAATTATTATTCTTGCATCCCATTAAACAATTCAGTTATTTATTTCAAGTAATTTATGTAGAAATTGTTAATATAAACTAATACATAATGTACTATATCCAAAGAAACCCTTTTTTCTTGAAATTACTTTACACTTTATTCTTGAAATTACTTTACACTTTATTCTTGAAACGCCTTTCTAAGAGGCCTAAAACATAAACCCATTAGGCAGCTTATTAGATTGAAGAATATTCACAATAAATTAATAATATTATGTAGTTACCCTAAAAAATAAAACAAGTCATTTATACCTGATGCAGGTACTTGTGAAGCGTCCGACCCATCTTAGGCATTCGAACCAGTTCTCCTAATTCGTGCTGATTGAGGTCATACATGCGCTCAAAGGGGAAGTTCTTCTTCTCCAGTTTCCGTATTACCTCCTCGGGGATTTTCTTGAACTGTCGAAGTGGCGACATAGATTGCCACATCCGTCGATCGATCATCTTGCACAAAGTGAGCGCCTTGTCTGCCATCTGAGCCCAGCCCCGGAAGAGAACAATTTCAAAGATAGCGCGCATTAGACGGCCTGCAGACTGTGTGATAAAGACCATATCGGAGGCGAGTGAAAAGCCGTCCAACTTAAGCTGGGAGATGTAGGCTTGTAAAAGGCAGTTCACCTTGGCCGATGGCTCTTCCATACTTTCCTTGATGGGGATTGGGACGCGCTCTAATAGCTTTGTCATCTCGAATCGCTCCTCCTGACGCACGGTAATGTTGCGGAACTCCGAGCTCCCTGCGAACACTCGGAACAATTCAATTTCACTCAGAGTCTTGCGCAAGTGTTTGTTGTAGTTAAGCATAGTTTCATTAGTGCAATAGTAGTAGGAGGCAATCCGACCCAAATCCGTCGATTGGAATAGGCCTGTCTTTTTGTCATACTTGACAAGTTGCGCTTTTTCCAGTAACATGCCAGCCGTATGGACCAAATCTTTTCGACGTTGCTCCAGCCATTGATCCTCCTTGGCCTGATCGTGCGAGACCCCGTAGAGAGTTGGGTTTCTCAGCATCCGGATATAAAGGTAAGTGTAGCCCAACCAGCTAACTGCCTCTTTAACATTGGTCACTGTACCCAGAACCAACTCGGCGTTCAAATTGTCTGCCAGTTTGGCAATAAATTGACTCTCAATGGGCAGTTGTTGGTTCATTAAACTGAGGTAATACTGGAGTTCTGAGTGGTTTGTGATCAATACGCCTTGGCCCTTTGTATCGTACTGAACTCGACCGGCGCGTCCTAACATCTGCATTACATCGAGAGCACCCAACTCTGTCCATCTGCCTTTCTCCGGATTGTACACCTGTGGTTAATACATGAGTAGTTTCACAAGTACAAATGTAATGTTGTTAATTTATACTTAATAAGCTAGTATAATAATGAGTTAGAAATAATGATCAATTAACATTCTGTTCACAAACAAACCTTAAAAATAAATAAACTAAATAAACTAATAACTAAAATTAAATACTGTATTATAAAAAAATTATCCTTCTCATAGAGTTATTAAACTATCAAAAAAAAATAATAATAATAATATTAGATAAAAATCATTATTATACAAATTCGTGTAATATAATAATATTTAAGAAAATAAAGATACAAGTTTATCTCTTTTGAGTAGAATTGCAATTAATATGTAAATATCATATTGTAAAGAATGAATATATTACATATTTTAATGTTTCTACATTATTTTTAATAAAAGCATTAATTACTTTAATAGTGTGGATAAAGCAATCTACATAAAATTTATAAATACACAGGGAATTATATAATTATTTTATAAGAAATTATATAAATATTACATTATTTTATTAATAAAAAGAGGATATTCTAAGCCGTATATAATTTTACATTTTTTAAGGAGTAAGGGAAACAATATATTATGTCGACGAAATAAAATAGGTAATGGAGCAAAGAACGCACCTGAGTACCCTTAATGATGACGGTGTGTGCGGGAAGATTGACACCCCAAGCTAGTGTAGAGGTGGACACCAAGACCTGAATGTGTTTGTCAGCGAAGAGATCCTCAACCAGAGTTCTGTCTACTCGGGACATGCCAGCATGATGGATGCCGAAACCATAGGGGAGCAGATCTTTCAGTTCACTGTTCTTCACCTGTTGTGTTGGCATGGAAATGTAAGTGGAAGAGGACAATAGAGAGAGCATTTACGGGACAAAAGCAATGGATCGTTATAATGTGGTACCGCATATATTTTATTCAGACACTGAAGATTTAAAAATATGTCATGCTTTAACATTTTTGACTGACGATGATCGATACAAAATAACTACCAAGATAACATTTCATCAATAAATCTTCGATAATATTTAAAAATAGATCATAATCATTTTATTTGAAAAATTATGAGTATCGATTTGTAAAGACTATAAATAAGTGTTTACATTTTAATACCTTTATTGATTTAGATTTATATATACGAACAAGAATTATATTATAAATTATATATATTAAATTAATACTGTGTGTAAATTATGATATAAATGAACATAGAAAATGAATTGGATTTTAAATTTGGACATGCTTCAAAATCTCTTCTTTACTCGGAAAGAATTTAATTCTATGAAACGTATGTTAATATATAATAGAAACTGTATATAAAAATATGCAAATCAAGATCATCTTGTCACCTGCTTTTTGGTGAATTAATAATTAAATCGAGCTGCCAGGTTGATGAGTTTCCTTAACATGAAGTGTATTAGTATTTTCAACCTCAGTGACTACTTTTATTTTAATCAATACTATTTGACAAATATAGTCAAATCTGCAGAGGACTGTGTGGACTACAATCTTATTCATATTATCTAATTTGAAATGTCACAGTAAAGCAACTCCCTATATTAAACTAATTTTATTTGGTGAGACTTGGCAGCAGGAATTACCACTCAATAATTGTACATCAAGATATAATATAGCAAGATGCTATTTTCAGGGATTTTTATAACTCTACAACAACAACAAAATAAACCAGAAGTTGTATAGCACAAAAAATTAAATTCACTTCGAGTATTGAAAAGATCTTGAATCATGTCACTAATTTAAAATTTACACACGGTATGAGTATAATATAACTCGTGTTCGTATATTCTATAATCATCGAAATCAATAGAGGTATTACATTTCGACATAATTAGTTCGGGAGCCCAGAGGCTCCAGCCTAATGCAACGAGGTCCCAACAATCAACCCCCTAGATGTTTAGTACTAACATCCCACATCATGAAACTGAATGTCTGCCGTTGC
>JAYRBW010128835.1:0-16239 GCA_036023295.1 Invenusta paracnida
TAATCATTATAATGTATCATTTTAATGTGTTGTAATCCAAATAAATCACTGCGGAGAGACTTTTCGATCACCCTGTAGGTACAATAGATTGAAGTACTAAATTAAGAGACAAATTAATTGTTTTACATACTATATTGCTTCTTAATCTTGTCATGTTAACTTAAAATTTATATTATATAGGTATAACTAACCTAACGATAACAATTGTTCTTATTAAATATGTATATTAATTTGTGAGTTGTTTATATTTTTGAGTTATCATTTCAATTTACACATAATGTCATATAGACTTTACAGTTTTTGGATTTCAGTTATGTAGTTTTAGGGGATTGCTTCTTTATAATCATCTAAATAATCCTATAAAAGTAGAATAATTTTCTGTTAATAAAATATTTTTATATAAAGCGATATTTTATAAAAAATTGTAAGTACTCCGAAAAGTATTTCAAAGATGGGGGGTAATACTGAACATATGAACATGATAATTTAATTAAGAACAATTATATTAACTATTAACTACTCGTAGATAAACATGTAATTTACATAAAAATATGAAAAAAACAAGAAATAGTTATGATAAAAATAAAACGTGTTTCTTAATACTATTAGAAGATAAAAGAAATAACACAAAATTAACAACGCGTGAATGACTTCCAAAGTGTTACGCAATGTCCTTCTAGATTAATTTTTATAAAGTTCCATAAATGTTATTAACATTTTACTATTATTTAATTTCTATAGTTCTTCAATGCCTTTCAGACAATGCCGAAGTAGGTATATATTCATTTGATTGGTCAGCAAATGATCCAATGAATACGAGATATCGGCGTAATACAGTTAATCTGATTGGTCAGTCTCGATTGATTGAAATTCCCGGTTCTGGCGAGGGGATTGTTTTACCAGGGGTTGTCGGCTCAGGGGCCATTTTAAAATCTATCAACAATGGAGGCGGATTTGGTGGTAGTCATGACAACAGTTTTGGCGACTCCAGATGTTGGACTCGAGTTGATTATTGTCGGCATGGTATCACACTCCGGTTTTGGGTTCGATTGGATGAAATTGTCAGCGATGGCGAGGCTGTTCTTCTGTCGACTGGAAGTTATCGGTTTGCTCTACAATCTGGAAAACTGTTTTGTGAGGTAATAGAGTAACTAACAATACCAGTTTTTACTATATACAGAAATATTGATAGATATAAAAAGACACGCGAATTTGACGTTTCTTAAATTTTTTGTACATATTGAGGCCTCACATACATGCGTGAACCGTCAAACGCTCGTTAAAATGTGAGAAAAATCTCACTGACAGAATACAAAACTAATTAAAACGACTTCCTTTATTATTTCAACCAGCGATATTACATCGATAATATATATATTTAAATTATATATAAATATAAACTGCAAGTAGACAGATGAAATTGTTTGATTGAAAGGGTTACCCTATTATTTGTTCTTTATGATTTTATGTTTATATGTTTTAAATCGTACATCTGGTTTATGTTATAACATTTGTTAAGACATGATTTTATTACACCGCTTATAATGTTTATTGCACACGATTTAGCTGTATTGTCTGTACGTCTGTGTGTCCATAACTTAGTCTACCCTATGGCCTATATCTCCTCTATGACTTTTTCAGTGTACCTGAAAATTTAAAAGATTCTTTCTCATTCTGCTAATTTAATTAAGAGGAAATAATGTTAACATTTAAGGAAACGTTTAGCTAATTGCGCTTATTAGTTTAATATTTTAAACCGCTTTACTTTACAATGATTACATTATCATGAAACGGAATAACATCTGTATTAAACCCATGGGAAAATTGAACAATTATAATATCGTTTGTATAAATTTATTTAAGTAAAATCTATTGATTGTAATATGTTTTTCAACTTTATTTTGTACGAGTATAGCTATTTAACTTGTGAATTTCTTTGTTAATTGCCCATGTTTTCTTTTCAATAGATCAATAACGTTTTCCAAAAGTGAAATCGTTAAATTGAAACGCGAAAATAAATTTGAATTCATATATCAATAAAATGGTTAGTTTGAGTTTTAAAGAAAGTTATTTACATGAATAATATTATCTTTCTTCCTCTATGTAATGTATTTACCGATTTATTTAAAAATGTTAGTCTACATCGATTTGCTTTAAAATATATCTTTTGTTTTCATGCTCCATTTTAAATTAAAGAGCGACAGAAAAATCGTTCATTCAAAAAGTTTAAAGATCCCTTACAAAAGGAGCCTTCCTGATGATTCCACTTTTAGAAAATGTTCAATATTATTTTACAATGTTTTAAATATTAATAACTTTAAGCTTTTGGCATTTGTATGATGTTCTATGAATAATTTTATTTTTTGATTACAGTGTAATTTTATACTTATTTATTAGTGTAACGTGTTCTTTATATTTCCAGCTTTGGACAAACGATACATTTTGGAGTACGAAACCTATCTATCCATTGAAAATCATGACTTGGTATCAGGTGGAGTTTTCCTGGTCCAAAACTATAGGCTTACAGCTGTTTGTCAATTCTAAATTAATACAACATGTAACAACTAGTATCGATCGATCGAGTAGAGCAAATGTTGATTGGTCGCCAGCTCAGGAAGATGTGATTGGTTTAGGAATTGATATCGGGGGTGGCGAATATCCACCAATAACTGCTGTTTTAGACGAACTGGAGATTTGGATGGCAAGAAGGGAATATTTAGTCGCATGGAGATATATTGGTCTAGGTATGCTTGATTGTAGTACCTACATACGATAATGTTTTTGTATTTATGATATTTACTAAAGAAGTACTTTTATTTGTAATATGTAGATATAAATACATATTAAAAGTGATTTCGACTCAATACAATAAATAAGACTAGTCTACAAATTATACTTGGTAATAATTTCAACATTTCTATTATTTATTAGTATTACTAATTTTAATTCAAAATAAAGTAATATTTAAGTGAAATTTAGTAAATGTATTTTATTTGTGATATTTTACATTACAGTTATTTATGATATATAAATGATATTTTGTGTATTTAAAATAACACATTATCTAAACACAGCTGCTGTGTTTAGATAATGCAAGGAAAGCTTCATTATTTCATTAGTCGCAATTATATGGTTTTTATAGAATATACAAAGATTGTTTTTGTACTTAATTAAATGTATTGTATCGGATTTAAGAAATTTATAAGTTATAGCTGCTATAAAAAATGTTCACATTTACGAGATGCAGTGTTGGAAATATGAAAGATTCAAATGAGAAAAGTGCACAAATATGTATATACATATAATTCGTATTATTGACTCATTAAGATTGAAATATGTACAAGATTAAGTTTTTATCATAAGAGTAATAATATAATTACATATGTAAATGATTTGTAATGAGTATTTCTTAATATCATTATAAATTATATGCTTGTTTTATATGGAGTTTTTAAGGATAATATTATCTATGATTTTTCCCAATGGTTCTTTATTTTGTAAATGTTGTTATTTTTCATTAAAATTAAATTAAATTATAAAATAAATGTTTACTATATTATTATTGTTATTATTGTAATGATACTAGGAAGTGTTCTATAATATCTAATTTAAATGTTAAACCGACCAATATTATTTTTGAAATATCAAATTCTCTTTTGAATACACATAGACATTTTCCGGTTAATTTATTTTGTTATTTTTGATATAACAACTGAAACTATCCACGTTTAACTGTAAATATTTATATTTATTCGATTTTCAGAATCGATAACATCATTTAGAGCTCGCATGCAGGGCATTTCCAATGGTCCTAGCGCAGGGAGTCCTAACGTCCAGTTACCTGGAACACCCCAATCAGCCTCTTTCCTTGGAATTCATGGTTTTGCAATGTTCTTCAGCTCTGCTGAGAAAACCTCTTTAGTATACAGTGGGAGTCAAATTCCCTGCTTTGGAGAGAACCTCAACACTGCCTGTCCGAATGGTTTTAGTGTCCGCCTTTGGATCCGACCCGAAGCTGGTTTTGATACCGTAGAGGCCTCTCTACTCACCAATTCTTTTGTTGACATAAAACTCCGGAATAGGATTGTAAGTGTAGCGCTCAAATTGGGGATTGGAACCGGTGACGCTATTGAGCTCAGTTCCACCTCTCCGATTAGTTCAGAACGATGGAGTCTCCTTGAATTCACTTATCATCAAGAAGAGGGACCTTCACTTTTCCTAAATCGTCGTCTAAGGATGCAGAAAGAGCAGTTACCAATTCTTAAAGGAGTTCAAAATGTTTTAGAAGATTCAACAAAGCCCTCGAATTCGGAAGATTTGATGAAAATTGGAGAGGGATTTAACGGAGTGTTGGACGATGTGGAAATCTGGAATTGCCGATTAAATTGTCTCTATCGGAATGGTATTATTGATGTATTGGTGGTGGAACAAGTTTTGAAGTCGATTGAACTAGAGGAAATTGGTGAAGACACTGAGGGAGGAAATCCCAGCTATGAGTTCAATGGAGATAACTTTATGCAAAGTGAACTAGTGTTGAATGCAGGGTTTAATGAAGGTGGGGAAACTGGTGCCACTAGAATTTATGAAGAAGAAGTCGAAATTATTCTGGAAGTGGATAAGGATGTGACATCAGGACTAATTCTTCAAATGTCATCAAAAAATCAAACCTGGAGTTTTTTCCTTAAGGTAAGGTTCATCGTTTTATTAGAGTCTTTACGCTTAAGAGCTTTTATATTTTGTTACAAAACATAGCTTTTTATATCGATGCTAATAAAATTGTTTTTTAAATTTATTTTAGTATTCTGTACTATATGTGAAATTGGATTTCATGTGCATTGTAAATATTAACTACTAAAATGTATATTTCATTAGTCAACGCAAATTTTACTTTGTTTTATAAATAATAGTCTAACAAAGTAATAACTAATTGTATAACATAATTTTATAGTTTTATAATGACGTAGTAATCCTTTTTAATCAATATTAGTTAATATTTGAAATATTTAACAGTCCCATAGGATAGTAATTATTTTATTTTTGGCGTTTAATCGCATATAACATATATTTATAGGATATTATTTTGACTTATTCTTATTCATCCAATCATTTGTATACATATATATGTATGTGTTGTTTTATTGTTGGTATCGCCATATTCAATACATTTCAGAGTTCTTTCTTACAATTCGAACTATTAACAGAGCCGGGGAAAGCTATTCTCCAACAAATTAGTATTGATTCGATTATTCTTCCCAAAAAATGCTTTCGTTTGAGATTGAAAAGACGTTCGGAAATAGTATGTTTTTGTTAAATTGCATTTTTATTTACTAAAACATTTTTGTGCAAACTGGATTCAATTGCAAAAATCTATAATAAAAAAAAATTGCCACAGTTAAATATAAATAGTTATATATAGCTACTATTATCATGAATATATTTTAATTAGGGTTTATTTTAATAGCTTAATCTGTGTTTATTTCTTGGCATTGCTTATTTTTGTGAATCAACAATTTTAAATAGTCGAGAAATTACAAATAATTACAAAGTAAACGTGTATTTGGTCTAATAAAATAATTTGTTGTGTGTAGTCTAATTTTTTAAATTTATTTATTACATTATTAGATACACATTGTAATATTATTATATCTATTTAATTTTTTCAGTTATCTAAAAGAAATATAATTTTATAACTTTTATTAATATACTACATAATTATTATTTACACGATAATAAATATAAAATAATAAAAAGGAATATTTTTATAATGTGAGTTTTTCGCAATTTTCATAATTATTTTAATTGTAGAATTAAATGCATATTACGGATTTTTCTGATATGTATTTAAATTACTTTGTGTAATAAAGACAAACTATTGATTATAAAAATATAATATTATTATAATATATTATAATGAGTAAAAGTATACACTTTTTAATTGTGGTATTTATTATAGATGATGCATTTTAACCCAATGTGTAATTAAAAATTAAAAAGTAAAGGCGTTGTTTCACTATGTGTGTGTGTTGCCTTTGTTGAAGGTTTGCTTATAAAACCGAAAATTCAGGTGTATTAAATAATTTCGTGTTGTGGAGTCTTTACTTTTTAATTTATATTCATGCCAACACAAAATATTCAGTAGACAATGTGTAATTGTTTAAAATAAAACAGAACAAAACAAAACAAAACAAAATAAAATAAAATATTTAATTGTTGAATTGTACTAAATATTTTAACAACCTTTTATAATTTCTTTTAGTATTCATTAACTGTATATTATTTAAACAAATAACTCATGATTTGTACAACTATTTTTTAATTTCTAGTTGACAATATCTCTTTTGGAAGAAAATGGGCATATTATTAAGCAAGAAAAGCGCTTGTGTCGATATCCTTTATTGACACTTTATCAAGAGGTCTATTTGGGTGGAAGGACAAGATATAAAGGATTCAAAGGCATTATAACTCAAGTGAGTTATTTTAAATATGCTTAACTTATCTAGACTTTTATAATGCTGAGCTTTTATACATGATCTGATTTAAAACTCAAGCTAAAAATGGGTCAGTCTAAAATTCTTATTTATTAAAAAGCTTTTTTGATACTAATGTTAAAATCTCCTTTGAAATACAATAAACTAGTAATCATTTCGTTTTTCAGCCTTTTTTCTTAGGTTTACCTTTTAATTGCTTGTACAATTTTCTGGTAGCATATAATTAATGACAATTTTGTTTAAATAGTTTTTGTCATTGTAACGTAGCACTTTTGAGTCGTTTGAAACGAAAATAGTCAGAATTTAGATAAATATGTAGACTTTTAGCTTTATGATTTTGTTTGTCTGAAAATTAAGAAATGTCAATTTAATGTACGACTCTGAACGACATAATATTATGTACCTTCTGTTTAAAGTTATTTTCAGTTCCTTTGAAAACGGTTATAGAAAATTATTAATAATATCCACTGACTAATACTTATTATAAATAATTAATTTATATTATAGACTAGATTTTGTCAGCAAATTTTTAATTAGATGATTAATTAATATATCGCAACACATTTATTAAGAGTGATTTTTTTGTCTATTTTTATTAGGATGATTAAATGGAACTAATTAATAAATTTATCTTGAAACATTAAATAAAAAAACGTGTATGCGACATAAAAAAAACTATAATTAATGAATTAATGAAAAATTAATTTCAGAGAATATTGTAGTCGGATAATACGAGATAATACAGATAGAATTATGACATAGTCTAATTCAGTGTTAATTTATCTGAATAATCCAGCTTTTGATGTTCACATAAATTTGGCCTCTAGCGCGCGATGTTAGTTACTTTCGGGTGGGTGGAATGGCGAATGTTCCATACATATTGAATAATATAACCAGAAAGTGATCAGAAATCTAATAAAATTCAATAAGAATCTATTCAAAATGTGAAAAAACTTTTCGAAAATTTCTTGCATTTTTAGTAAACAGTAGGAAATAGGTTTTTATAGTGTTCCAATTTTTCTCATCGATTCGTGTCGTAATAAAGGCGCGTTCTGATTGATTACTTTCAGGTTTTCATAAGAACTTTTCCAACATTGGCGGTACCCTACAATTTCTTGAAGCATCTCACTTCTGTCGAAGCCAAGTCCCGAAGTGTTAACCATGGACAAGTGAAAGAGACGGCTCATTGGCCGCATAACGATGAAGCAAAAGAAGCTACCTTTCAGCTGGTTGATCGTCCAAGTGGATTCCGAATGGATACGCCCAGAGGAGGTCTCTGTCTTGAGAGAACCTGGAACTTCAATAAAAACCATCAATTCTTTGAAATATCGTTTTCAACATTGCAACCAGAAGGAATACTGTTTCACGTGTAAGTTTTAACATTCAACATCAGTTAGGAAAGACTAAGCAGTAATACAAATTAAAATAAAAGTAAAAAATAAAAAAGTTAGTTTTGCCTTAAACTTTAATAAATAGGAAGTTATTTATTATTTCTATTACTATTTTATTCAAATGTTTTTGTTGATATTAATATGATACACATATTATTACTGATCTGTTTAAAAATATTATATACCTATATAAACTTAGACTTAGTAAACCAAATCAAGAGACTATTTATTAAACTCAAAAGCTCAGAAATTAAAATTTATTCATCATAATAAATATTGCGCTTTAATAAAAATAATTTTTTTGAATAATAATATGAAATATTTATGCTATTTTTAGACTCTTCCCCTTCTTTCTTATTCATTGGATATCATAGATATTGAATAATACAATTACCATCTAATCATACTTAGTTTAGAATTTTATTGTGAATTCAATTACCACAAACGGTTAAATAACTGTTTAACAAAGGATTAAATAACAATTAACGAGCAAGACATTTTTGTAGTTCACATATTTTCATTTGGTTCATTTTATATAAAAGTTTACTTATACTCGTTATGTTAATGAATACTCATTTCTTTACAATATATATACTTTTCACATTACACGATTACATTACATTTAGTCTTAAATGATAAAAAAACATCGTAAAATCTAAAAAAAATACCTTTTGTGTTTAGTTGAATTTGTGAGCAAAGTCTCTTCCTTAATTTTCTACATGAAGTGTCATATTGGCTTATATACCTACATGTTTATGTATTATCTATTTTAATAACATATCTTTTCAATTTATTTTACAGACAGTCATCATTTGTAAACGGCCAAGATATTCCGGACTTCCTCAGTATTGAAGTATTTGATTCCAACGCCTACTTTGTGATCAGTATCGGAGGATCCGTGCATAGAACCCGTCTTAATCCTGACAATCAAACTGTCAGCATGGGCAGAAAGCACGTAGTTTATGTGGGACTGGATAAATCCCGACAGTTCACAGTATGAACGATACATTCTTTATGTTTCATTTTTACGTTTACTGTCATATTGATAATTTAATTTTCTAAGATATATACCTAAGATATACATACGTTTATAGTTACACGTAAAATATGTTCTTTCTGGTATTACGATAATAAATCACGATAAATCACGATTTATTACATTAAAATTAAAATTTTATTGATTTAAAAATCGATGGATACGTTACATACATATCATATTTATTTATAATAAGTATAGTACCTACTTAATAAAGACAAAAACTACAGAAATGTCTATATATAATCATATATGTAAATATATTATTCCAAAATAATTAGTAAATGCTATAACCGTTTACAGTTTTCTCGGTAAATAAAAATGTAATAAATTCACAACTTTTTGTTAATAATAGTAAATAAAATGCAAAACCTGAAAATCTAAGTCGTATTGTCAAATTTTACGTATTACTCTTCATATTTTAAAAGTTTATATTTTATTTCTTACTATTTAGTTCACCAAGCTGATCGCGTATTTGAAATCAGATTCGTGTAAATTAAATTATGAACTATTGTTCAGGTATACAGATTTGGGACACCAAGTTCTACCTTTCTTTACTATTTAAATTTATTGGTTTCAAATACACCGATTAAATATCTAATATGCCATTAAATTGGTTTTTAAAATACAAATTCAGTTTTATTCCCCTGTTATTAGGTTTTTTTCGACGGGCAAGAAGTCATTGTCAACAAGGTTACCTGGTCCAGACAGCCCTTTATAGGTGGGACGTGTTTTGGTGGAGCATCCATTGCCAAAAAATCGTTGCCATGGCCACTGTGGTCTCATGAGGGTCTGGCAGGATGCTTACATTATGTTCGAACTGGACGGAACAAGTTTATTAAATTTGAGTGGAATGGGTAAGTGTTAGCTTCTTTGCAACAACATTTTTTAAATTGTGGTTCGAATAAACACGGGGAAAACTGTTTTTCGTGTATTCATTTTAAAAGCGATTTTGATTATACAACATAAGTCGTATCATATAAATTTTGTTTGGATTGTAATGTACTGGTAGTTTTATTTATTAATGCAGAATATTTAATATAAATTATAATACATTATGTGGATTAATCAAACATATTAATTCTTATATACTAAGTTTTGACATGTTTATGCAATCCGGTTGTGATTTTATATTCTTGTGAAAAACTAATTTCAATATAATTTGTAAAGATGTTGTTATAAGGAGTATTAAAATATCAAGTGTTAATTTAATTTTTATTTAAGTTATTATTGATAATCTTTGATTAGAAAATATTGTTAGTTCTGAAATATGTATTTATATATATCTTTAAAAAAGGAATAATTATCAGTATATAATTAATACATCTATTTAAGTAAACTCAAAATGATTTATATATATTTATAAAACATGAAAAATCATATGATTTATAAATTTTCACACAATTCTTTAAATTGAATTAAGAACAATGCCTTCTTTATCATTAAATGATTTTTTAAATCTATAAGCTTTGGAACTGTACTACGTATATAATTTTTGACTCAACCCTTAATTACCTCCCCATTAGGCCCCAGTCAGTCCAGCAGACCTGCTCACCGCCTTCGTCGCAGTGCCGTGCGGCCCCAAACCTTGCTCCAGTGTGCGGTGGTGCTGCAGGTGAAGATGGAAGTGGCACAAGTGCTGCCAAAACTGTGTGTCATGACCGATGGTATACTCAACCCGCTTCTGGACAGGAGGGTGTCTACTGTGACTGTGCCGGCTCGGCAAACACTTTCCAATTCAAAATAGGATCCCCCTGCTTCAAAGGTTGGTCACACGTGTCTGAAAAGTTTAAATTGAGTAATACACAAAATAAGCGATATTTTAAAAATGCAATGCTAAACTCCCTCTTTACTCCTTGAATACAAAATCTTAATTTTATTTTAAATTTAAGATTTCTAGTTTCACATACATAAAATAGTGATTGTTTAGCAAAATTTAAATTGTCCAGATAATAATTACTAGTAAAGGTAACACAAACCAAGTCTTGCAATAAAAAATTATGTTTTGTTACCGAAATACAATAATTCATTTGCTATTTCTTTCAACATTTTAGGTCTTGTAAATTATAATTTACACAGCCTAAACTAATGATTAGGTTAAATTAAAATAATTATTTAACCAAACAAGAAATATAATTATTTAATTCCGCCTCTGATTTTGCCGACCTTTGGACACCACATATTCACTTTCTTCGGAACCTTAATTCACATTCTCTCTTAAGACTAATTATTATATCACTCAAAAACTAATTAGACATAATAATATAATATAAATTCAAATCTCTCACTATCGCTTAACTCACTATGATCTGACAGAATTCCCAACAATCGCACTGCCACATAGCATTACAAAGCATAACATATCCAAGCATCCGTACGTAGCAAACAGGACAAAAAATTGAAGCAATGGACATGAGTACAACTCTATGTAGTATATTATTGCTTTTACAGTAAGATATTTGTAAGTTTAGGTATATTTTAATTTTGTTACCAAGAATAAGATTTTATTCAATTTTTAGAAATTTTATGACATATTTTATATTCTTAGTAAGAAATTAATGTTGACATTTTTAAAATACTTTATTTAAATAATTTTTACAAATAGATTTATCATGATATTACCATTATACTCGTACATTTAAAATACAAGTATTCAAACTACAGAACGTGTTGAATGCAAAATTTACGATTTTTTATTCCATATTTACAATATTACATTTTTTTCATTACATTTTGTATTTCAAGAGGCGAATATAGTCAAGCTTGACGGACGAAGTCACATTATGGTTAACGTGAAAGCGGGTACTGCAGTTCTAACACCTTCCTCTAGTCGGCAAATGGACGACATTTCTATCCAGTTTCGAAGCAACCAGGCCTGGGGAGATCGTCCTCGTGTACTCTTCAGAATCAGTGGATTCGATGTCTCCGCAAAGAACAAGTTTACCTTCCTTGTGTCATTAGAGCGAGGTCGTCTTACGCTTCAAGTTCAAGCTAATAATGGAAAAGATAAGGTGAGTCCTAATAAAAAAGTTATTTTGTGTTATTTAAAATGTTTGTATAAATTTACTTCAATTAGTGTTTATCTGTGGAAAACTCTATTTATTTAGTTAGCTTTCAACTATTCCAAGTCCAACAACGCTAGGTAATGTAATTTAAATAATAATTTAATTGAAAATGTAGGTATATTAATCAAATAAAAACAATTTAGTAAAATGAATGTAAAAATTATAACTAACAAATCCATAAATATGCGAGTACTAATAAGTTTATTAAATATCCAAAATTTTATCACTACACGTTACTTAATAAAATTTTAATACCTGCCTGGTTAATAAATATTATCATTGCTAAACTAGCTATCTCTTATAATACCTATGTATCGCATATATTATCCATTTGTATAATCGCATGAATTTTGTGATGCAAAGAATTATTATAACGAAATGCATTTCAATATTAATTCATATTAATAAACCTTAACCCCATAATATATCATCGAGGACAACGTAATAATAGAATGTATTATTATAACAGCTGTATTAAGCCAATATCTATAATTATACTACATATATTTTAGCAAAATTATTCAACTATTGCACATATTAAAGTTTATTTAGGTATTTTTATATTGAATTTTAAATTAATAGACAGTAGGTACTAACTGTTCATTACTATATTAGTTTTTAAGTAATAGATTTCTAAATATTTATTTTGTTATTTTAAATAATAAAAAGGAATGTTAATATAAAAGTCGATATGCGAAGAAAAGGGTGTAGTAAGGATATTTCATTTTTCCATGGTCCACAAATTTACAAATACATATTTTTCTGATGCCCACTGTTTAAAAAAACTGCTGAATAATCAATGCTTCCATGAATACAAAATAATCTGCACAATTAAAATGTTAAACTATATTTAAAATTTACCATTACTAGTGTAGCAAGATATATATAAGTATACAGATATGTTAGCGACATTTTTTATATATTACCATAGATTATTTTATTAAAATTGATAAACAAGTAGATATATAGTACCTACAATGTACCTACCTACAACGTGTTTTGTTAAAAAAGGCACTTTTATTTTCTAAGTTACACATCTTATTCATTTGTAGACTACTTAATTCGAGTAAATGTAGCGGTAGACACATACATTAATAATTAGGTAGGATATTACTGTCTGACGAAAAAATAATAAAGAGAGACAAATCGATATGTAAGAATAAAAATAAAAATTATAATATATAAAACTCTAGATACAATAGACTTTATACCTAATGATTTCAGTAAGTTAGTTAAAATTTGTTTTAAGTTTTAAGAAAGATTTAAAATAAAAAATAAACAACAAACAGTATGGCACGATTTACATATTTTTTAAAAACTTAAATTAATAATATGCACCAAGGGAATCATATGTCTAGTATATATATTTTAATAAAAATTTATTTAAGTACAATATTAAAATTCGTATTTATAATGACCTAGATATTGTGGTATTTTAAATTAGTAAATAAATTGCTTTCACTTTTAAAAGGGATTAAATAAAGATTAACAAAAGTAAATTATTATTATTAATACGTTAATTATATTTAATATATATGGCTTTAATAACATTGAAATATGTAAAAAAAACATAAATTAGCATTAATTACAATAATTCTAACCTTAATTAGAATAATTTTTATAAATATATTATAATTTTTACGGAACCAACAGGCACTGCACAGATATAATACTCTTCACTCTACACTACTACTAGTCCTAGAAACTTGTAAATTTGACATTATTTTTTTAACTATTTAAGAACTCTATTTTTATTTAAAAATACAAAGAAAGGGCAGAAAGTGACAGAGAATGTCTATCAGCATGATACAAATTCTCAGTGTCTTTAATTTATATATTGCATGGCCATGGGGCATGATATAATTTAAATTTATAAGTTTTTTGCTAGGCACCCTGTATAATCATATTATTATCATTAATGATAACATTATTAAATAATTAACTTCTTGATAATCATCTCCATATTACTGACCATTTAGACTTAGTGATATAAAAAATATATCAACCTTAAGCATTCATAACTGGTCAGCATAGTTTAAGCTATGAATGATTATTTTTTTGTTTGAATACTATTATAGAAGTTAAGTATAAAAAAGTGTTGTAAAATACCTAATAGAAGTGTAAACCATATTTATAATTTATAACACTTAAATTGAATATACTAAGTTATGTTTGATTAATTTACATTTTCAGGATTTTTAATATAACTAATAAAAAAGTATGGTTTATATAATTTTACTCATCCATTAAAACATTTTATATTGTGTAAAATCAATGGTTCTGAACTATACTAATCAGTTAATAACTAAGACTTTTTTATAATTATAAAAATCTAGTAGTTTACATTTTATTACAAATCAGTTAAGATTTTTTTATTTCTATGAAATTTAATGATCTATATTATTTTTCATTACATTTAATAGAAATTTCATTGTATATATAATACAAATAGAGATTTTTCTTTTAATTTTGAAAATATACTAACAGTTATTAATTCATATTTTATTTTTGGAGAAATTAACAACTTGAATGATTTATATTGATATGAGATATTAATAACTATACTAAGATTTATATAATATTTTATTGTTATATATTATTATTATACAACCCTGACAAGTAAAAATGCTGCCCCTATAAATGTTTATGTTTTTTTATTATTATGAAAATGTTACATTAAAAATAATAATTAGCTTTATTTGTGCACTTACATTAGTGGCATTAACATGCAATGAACATAAATAATAATCACAACATGTAATGAATGATAAACACAATTAAGTAATAATGAATAAATGTAATGAATAAAATACATCTCAGTATTTAATGGCTCCACCACGTCCTGCAATCACAAGTTGACAGCATCTTGGCATTGAGTCCAGGAGGTTGTTGATTAGCTCTTGAGGGATTGCTTGCCACACTTGCTGAGCTGCTTCCCATAGGTCATTGAGACCATGCACCTCTGTGCTGTTGATCTCCTGCTGGATATGCACCCACAAGTTCTCAATAGGGTTTGAGATTGGGTAATTGGGCAGGCCAAGGCATCACAGCTGTTCTCCTCAAAGAAGGCTTGTGTTCTCCTGGCAGTGTGGCTGGTAGCATTATCCTGTTGAAACAGGATCTGTCTTCCAGGCAAGTCAAGAGGCACCAGATGTTGCTCCAGGATCTGTGTAGACTACTGCCATCATAGAGCCATAATAGAAGACCAAATGGCATTCACCATTGTGAGAGAAGCCTCCCCAAATATCTACTTTTCATACAGAAGAGTGGACTGTTGGGAACAGATGCTGCTGTTGCATTGCGGTACCTCTGTGCCATCTCACATAGCATCTCTGATGACCCATCACTAAGTCAATGGGGCTTTCATCTGAGATGAAGCACCTTCTCCACTGTTGGACAGTCCAGTTTTGCCATTCTCGAGCCCACATCAACCTAGCAGCACAGTGATACACAGAAGCAAAGGCTTGCATCTTGCAATGGGACCAGACAAGACAGACTTCAGAAGTTGATTCTTCACTGTCATGAGGCTGGCATTGACACCATGCTCCAAGAACCATCTTTGACAAAGTTGACAGGCTACAATGTCTGGGTTGCCTGAAGACATGTGGATCAGAACACAGTCTTGCCTTGGTGTTGAGATATGAGGATGACCAGTCCTCAGAAGGTCAGCTACACTGTTGGTCCACAAGCATAAAGAAACAGAGTAGCTACACTCACAATAAGCTGCCAATAAACTGCACAAGCAGCCAACATATTGGTTAGAGTGACAGAACTAATTAATTTTTATGTTTAGTTATCCTATACATTGTTAAAAGGATTTGTAATTGCACAAATAGAGCTAATTACATTTTTTAATGTAATATTTTCATAATAATCGAAAAAACATAAACATTTATAGGAGCAGAGTTTTTAATTTTCAGAGTTGTGTTAAGAATCGTTTCAGAAATATTTCTTTGATACCTTTTTTAGTTTTCTAAAAAATAATTAAACATTATAAATATCAGCATTATTTTACAAATATATTGAATATTTACTGCAAATGCAATATTTCAATGAATGGTTTAATTTTGGATACCAAAAATATTTATGGAGTTGATATCATTCCTTCTATTCAATCAATTTTTTCTGGTACTCACAAAACATCCTCTGTCTGTAAATCATGTCATCATACTTCCTATAGTATTGATCCTTTCAATAATATCTCCATTAATTCTTTCAATATTCAACACTCAATCTCTTGGCCTACAGATACCTCTTTA